>PVKH010046928.1:0-10337 GCA_004027955.1 Chaetophractus vellerosus | reverse complement strand
TCTGTCCATACTTGAGAAAGTTGAATACAAAGCCCCGGTGCTCCCTACGTGGACATCAGTGGGAAGTTTAAACCACACATGCCCAGTTTGCACACAGGAACCTTTGCCCTCACCACAGCCCTGTGCCTTAACCACCACAAATCCTAAGCCAGTCAGCAACCCCCTGCTCTCTCAGGGCATTTTTAGACCTGCTTGGCAGCCTGCTCTGCTCTCCCAGAAAGCCATGTATATGAGTTATGTCTTTTTCATACTTTCTTGGTGATTGTGTGGTGTCATCAGTCATGGAATTGTCTGGAAAGGGGTCCAAGGGAATTTTTGGCATGGTGGAAAGATTGTGTATCTTGTTTCCTTTGGGGATTACTTGAGTATTTAAAATTTCAAAATTCTTCCACCTGAACACTTAAGGTCTGTAGTTTGGTATAAATTATATCTCAGTTTTCAAAAGTGAAAAAATCCAGGTCTGCTAACATTGGAATAATGACTGTGTTAACTTTGCTAACAGGTGCCCCTTTATGCTGTGCATATGCATTTGTTTCAAGGGCATCTTGTTGGGTAGGGTGTAACGCTGTGCGGTAGGCATTTAATTTATAAGCCGGTTTGACACGTGAAGAAACTGGGATCCAGAATGCAAGTGTCTGGCTTGAGCTTGTGCAGCTACAAAGTGGCATAACTGGAAAGTGAATTAGAGGCTTAGCTTCATATCTCATGAGGCTCTCCCCTATGGGAAGTGCACTGCATGGTATTTTCCCCACGTATTTGTATCCTTGTGGCTTTGAAAGGAGAGGTGAAGAGTAAAGGGCATGAGTGCTGTCTGCAGAAGCCCACATTGGATGAGTCTTCTCAATACAACTGACACCCCCTGAGATTTATGATGCAGAAACCTAGAGACTGTCTGGAAGCCTTTTCCCTGACGAGCTAGCAAACATGAGCACCAAAAAGGTAATGGCATCTTGGAGCATGAGGTAATGGTTTATATGACAAGTTTCTCAAGTGTTAAAAGTGCAGGCAATTCACATCCATGAAGCCACATGGATAGATATTCTCTCTCCTGTCCCTGGGCTGCTGATAAAATACTTTTAATTATATTATGCAATCGTCCCAAAGAAAATAGATCGCTTTCAGCTGCTAAGTTTCCTTCCAATGACCTGATTAAAATGCATCAAGGGAGATGGGACCCAGCTGTTCTTGTCAGTGACTGATAAGCTATTGCTAGTAATCTTTACTGGCTGCTGAAATTAAGGGCAAAATGCAAATAACAGGAAAAGAGAAATGTCTTAATAGCCAAACATAAACAGCATATATCTCCTATAAGCTGTAGCTTTTGAGGTTTGCCAGTTTTTACCTTTTAATATTACTATGTTTTTCCCCCTGGTGTTTGGTAGCCACTCCATGCTATCTCTACTTGTTAATTGGGAAAAAATTATCAAGCAATGATGGCAGACATGCTCTTTGCATTGTCTTAGTGTTGTCTTGAGGCAAAATTGTGAAATAAGACAATTTTACTTTTGATGACTCTCATATCTTGTTCCTAGAATCACTAGTTTTCTTTTGAGCTTCTAACTTGAATTTAACCCTTAATCAGAATTTATGACAATGGCTATTCTACTTGCCACCAGCCTCTTCCCTCTCCTTTCCATCTGTATTAGTCAGTCAAAGGGGTGATAATGCAAAGTATTGGAAATCCATTGCTTTTTATAAAGTTTATTTATTTGGTGTAAAAGCTTATAGTTACAAGACCCTAAAGAGTCCAACTCAAGGTTGCTTTCTCACCAAAGTCAGCTGTCATGTATTGAAGCAAGATGGCGGGAGATCTCTGTCTGGTCTCTCCTTCATTCTTCCTCTTAAGGTTCTGTGGGGCCAGCTGCTTCCTATCACAGCTGTAGGATGGCATAGGGCTTGTCTCTCAGGGCTTCCCATATCAGTCTGCCATAGGGCTCATTTCTCTCCATGATTTCCAGCTGCTTTGTTCTCTTCAGCTTCAAAGTATCAGGTGAATGGTTCATCTCTCCGTGATGGCCCAGGATCAGTCCTGACAGAGCTATCTCCTCTTCTGTGTGTCTTCTTGAGTGGGTGCCCTTTTGTATCAGCCCGCCAAGGGGGCAGGTACTCAACCCTGAGCCATGCCCTACTGACATGGTGGAATCAAAGCCCTAATCTTAGCAGGTAATTTAATCAAGACATGTCAGCTGAATCTAATGCATTCAAAGGGGCTTAAGCCCAGAGAAACAGATTAGTTCACAAACATAATCTTTTTTGGGGTGGGGGTGTGTATTAACCAGAGTTCTCTAGGGAAACAGAATGAACAGATTTCTGTAAATAGTATGCGATTTTGTAAGATTCTCTCACATGGCCATGGGGGTGCATAAGTTCAGGATCCATAGGCAGGCTGCAAACCAGGGGCTCCAATGAAATTCCAATGAAGGTCCCTGATGAGTTTCCAGGAGACATTGGCTGTCCAATGACAAGCTGGGAAATTCTCTCTGAATGCTGACATCACTTCCCCTTTTATGGCAGTCAACCGACTGGATAAAGTGTCACTCATTGCTGATGCCAATCTCCCTGGCTAATCATAGATGTAATCAGCCAACTATGCATGCCTAAAGCCCATAAATGTCCTTGTATTACAATTAGCCCAGTGCTGCCCTGACCAGACAACTGGCCACAATTACTTAGCTGAGTTCACACATTAGCCTAAGCATCGCAGGGGGATTCATAAATAATCTAAAAATGCCATACCATCCTTTAAAATCTACCAGGTGCTCAGCATCTTCAATGGCTCTCAAGCTACAAGGTGATTTCACAGACTTATAGAGTTCTAGGAGAAAGAAGTGGGGAGATACTCAGTGATTAAATAGATCAGAGCCACCAGACTTTTTATGTAAAGAGCCAGGAGTACAATCGCAAGCATTGCAGGTGGTGCACTCTGTCTTCGTAGTCCCAAAGCAGCCATGGGCAATATACAAACAAACGTGGCTGTGTTCCAATGGACCATTGTTTATGAAAGCGGGAAGCAGGTCGATGGGCCCCACAAGCTGTAGTTTTCTGACCCCTGAACTAATAGAGCGACCCTACATTCTGATATAGAGTTGTTTTTAAGATGCTGGAAAATATATTCTCCATTCCCAGAAAATGATTGCTAAAGTCCCTACACTGCCAAATAATATACAGTTTGCCTGCATCATCTAAACTCATTCAAAGAAACACTTAATGTTAGAGCAGAGCCTCCATTTATGTAAGTGTTCAGAGCTCCTCACGCCCGACAGGGAGTGTATGTACACAGCACATGTGCAAATGTTATTGTGAACAGTTTTCAAGCAGTAAGTCTATTTGCATAATAAATTTTGAAGGATGTCCTGGGCCACCTTATAATTTATGGATCAAATAGTATAAAACTTACTATACTCGTTGTTGACAAAATACAGTGCTCATACACTAGGAAGGAAAAGTCAAAGAGTTAATTGTGTGGTCAGACATTCCTCTGGACAGAAGCAGGCTGAGCTGGCAGATTAGGACAAATAGTCATGATTTTGTCCATGCCCCACAGTTGAGGATGTCAGTGACCTTTAGAAGAAATAAGGAAATACCAGCAAGCACTTTAGTATCGTGATATCTTACCTGGATTTGCCACAGTTATTTTCAAACGGACGTTGGGTAAACCATAAGCTTTCTCTCCACAAACTTCCTCCATGAGCTCCCTGTTCACCGGGTGTAAAGATATTTGCTGAGCACAAACAGTTTTTAAAGGCCATGAAATAATAGAAGAGAGCTGCTTGCGTTGTCGCATTGGTTTTTCGTTGATCCCAAGGTGGCAAGGTGCTCCTTGTGTCATTCTTGACTATGATGGACATTTATCAACCAAAAGGAAGAAAAGGAACCAAAAGCAGTCAAGGTAAGCCAAACAAGAGAATTCAAGAAGAGGCTGTGGTTCAAAGCTTTGGGGTGATTTGTCATGTGGTAACACGCAACAGAGTGAATTCTATATTTTTGTTCTGCATGAGCATGACTCAAAGAACATTTGCAATTTTGAGTCACCTGGAAGATGGTGAATTGAGCTACTTTGTAAGCTTGTCTGCCCATTTCTTCATTGTGTACACATTTGGATAAATACTACTTTAGATTTTGAGAATATGGTCTCTATTGCTAAAGCACCAGCAATCCAAGGGGATCTGCATAAATGCAGAAAAAGAAATTAAGGGTATTTTCTGGCATTTTACAATGTGCAATACATTTCACAAGCATTCTCGTTTTTCCACCTTAGAACACACCAGTGCGATTCACAGGGCAGGGCCGTGGCCCATTTTGCACACCTGGAGGCCCACAGTTAAGAATGTGACGTTCTCGGTAACAAAGTTAAGAATTGATGGAGTTAAGATGTGAAATCACAAGCTCAGTCTCTTTGTTCTTATCATTCGACTCTAGGTGTCGTTAAGCCAGTTTTGGTATGAGAAACAAGGATATATACTTGTCAATGACCAGATTTCACAGTTAGTGTGCAATCACTAGGTTAAAAAATATAGATGGCACAGAGGCCTCTTTTCATTTGAATATGTGTAAACTGAGGTATGTGAGTGATAAACATAACCCTGTCATGTAGGAAGGTCTCAAAAAAATGTGACTTTCTTCCTTGTTATTGGTTATTCTGTATTAGAACAACAAGTAGGACTCCCTAGCTCTCACCTGACTCAGAAACGAAGGAGCCAAGGATTTTTGTGTTCAACTTCCATGATCTAAATCACATTTTGGTGAATGGAAATACTGGAAATTTTTTTGTGCTTTTGGCACTCTAGAATGCTCAAGTGAGCTTTGCATTGTAACTTTTCTATAAAGCTGTAATTGAATCTGCATTTTTATAAATTGACAGTTAATTGAAACATATGACCAGATATGTTTATTCAACATTTTCCTATACTGGGTTTAATTTTTAAGTGAGAAGAAACTTTTCTACTTTCATAAAACTGTTATAAGTAATTTAATAATTTTATAAAAGAGATTTCTGAGTTTTTAAAAAATATTAACTGTTTTGTGTTCAGTTTTTTAAATATTTGAATCGCTATTAGTAATTTCAGGTAGTTTAGCTTCATGGTAGTCTCCTAAAACGATTGTGTCGCTTCCCTCTAGTTTCATGCCACCATTTCCATGCTCAATGCCCGTTCAGAGAGGGCAGCAGCTTAGTAACCAGAACCTCAGTCCCCGTTTCCCTTTACTATCTGAGCTCATTGTCCGGTCAAATGAATCCTGCTACTCTTTCCATCGGGTTTGCTTTCTAAGGTAAGCCTTTCTTTTAGACTTGAAATCTCCAGCAATTAGACTAGTTAAGGGGGGCGGGGAAAGTATGGCTGTCAGAGAAGCTATTTAAGCTATTTTTAGACTGGTTCCCTGATTTTCCATTTGGCCTCCGTGTTTTAAATGCACCTGGCTTGGAATAGAGCTCAGAAAATCGTTAGCTTGCTTGAACTACAGGGCAGCTTTGGAGCCCCGCTGGCCCCTTAGCTGAGCTCCTTGTGTCCCGGGGACCACGTGGCCATCCCGCAGAGGTTGCTCTCCCAATCTGTTTCCTGCCTGCAGGGGTGAAAGGAGATGAGAGTGTGATCTGATTACATTTTTAAAGCATCATATTCAACGACTGAATCTTGACAGAGTTTGTGTTATTTTTTACCTAGTAAGATTTCCATTGCAGTGCAGTTTTGCCCTGAAATCTCCCTGAAGCAAGCATCATATTGCAAATATCAAGCCAAATCTTGGAGGTCAAAAATCACTTCCTTTGATATGTCATTTGAAGGAAAGATAATGGTTTGCTAAAATGAAAAGTGTATAAGATGAATTTTGAGCATTTACCATAGTGTGTATTATTCTCTTGTCCTGACATTCAAATAACCTGGTTCGATCGCAGGGAGCAGTGTTTGGCTGCAGTCATACGAGCCCGAGGCAGCCCAGAGGGTCCTCGTTCAGGAATCAGCCTTCGAGGGGAGCGCGCCAAAGGCAGTGAGTTCAGAGCACAAAAGCTGGTGGGCTTGTGTAGGGAAGAGAGGTAGAGCTTTTCCACCTTCACATTTCGTACATGTGGCTCTCAAGGCAGAGCCAGCGTGGGAAAATTACAGGAGAGAAAGGAGAGGGAAGGCGCCCTTGGTGCCAGGGCAATGGAGGGATGAGCTTTCCTGGAGGCGACTCACAGCACAGACCTGGACTCCCGGCTGCGGCACACCGCAAGGGCTACGAAGGCCGCACAGCCTTGCTCTGACTCGGCCTCCTCGCCTGTGGAAAAGGTTAACAGCGCCCCGGTCACCAAGGAGTTAGCGTGTCTGAGTACATAGTGCCCGGCCCATGGAAAGCCACAACTAACATTAGCATTAAACCGGGGATGTTTTCTGAAGGAGCCAGAGGCCGTCAAAGACCCATTTTAACCTGAGAAGCTCCCTCCGAATTCCAGCTAAAGATGCTTCTCTCTGCTGCCCGTGAGACTCACGGCATCGTTGGTTTGGATTTTGCCGCCTTCCAGGCAGCAGCGAAGGTGATCTTTTTCAGTAAGGCTTCCCCGACATTTACTCTTCCGTGAGGAACTGTAAATCATGCCCCGTTCCCCCGAATGCCAGCTCCTGAGTGTGACATTTGAGGCCCCCCACATCCAGCCCCAGCTCATCCTCCACGGTCAGCTTCATCCCGTACTACGGGCCGCCCCCCACCCTCCACTCACGCGGTCACCGAGGATGGGCCGTCCTCAAGCCCACCATGTGCCATGCACAACTGCCCACGAGCCCCTCCAACTAGTCCTCTGGCTTTGTGCTTTCTTCTCTGAATGTCTGCTGCAAACACAGCTTCTCTTAGAAGAGACGGCGAAATGAAGAGACAGCAAAGCTCTCTCGCTTGGTCCTGAAAGGTCCAATGAAGATACAGGCAAAGTGTTACTGATATTTTTTATTTAATCCCAGTATATCAATCTCTTAAGAGACATGTTTACTGCAGTGGCTGCCCAGCAGAGCTGTTTCTTACAAGTTCATTCACCATTAAGTCGACAGTTTCTCTCCTTCTAAACCTTGCTCTCTCCTCTCCACACCTCCATTTGGCATCCAGATCTATTCAAGAATTCCTTCCTAGCGTGTCTCCGCTGCACTTCCTTCTCCCCCGCTGGCACGCAGGGCTCTCACATGCACCTGAGCCTCCACAGCTCTCTGCCCACAGCCCAGGCTCCACGCCTCTCAGCTATGGAGAAACACTTTAGGATGCGAATCCGTGTCATCCATCTGGCTCTGCTGCCACAGGATACAGCGCAAACCCCTGTAGTCGTGGAGCAAGTGCCAGTGTGGGAGCCTCAGCTACTCGCGGCTGGGTGCCAGGCACGGGCCGCCAGGAGGACCAGAGGACGGCCCGTGAGCACAGCTTGCAACGCGGACGAGCCCCCGGGAAGGAGCTCTCGGCATGCACAAGACTGATGGCATCTCGCCACCCCAGCCCTGGAGGGGTGGGACGGGTTTGAGCGCAGCCGGCACCTGCATTCAGGTCACCATCTGACCGGTCCCCACAGAGACCCCCTCAGCTCCTCGGGAAGTAAAGCCCCGAGTAACACACTTAAAAGGTGCTTAAACAGAGGGAAACGGCCTTTGAATATTAAGAGCACAGCATAGCAGTGGCAGATCAGAAACAAGGGTCCCGTGACTTCATCTAATTTCATCACTGGTCTCATGAAAGAAACAAGCTGCGACAGGTTTACGGAGCAATTCAGGAGCTATGCGGTTTCTCACACGGAAACCGCTTAACTCTGCCCTCCCTGAATTCCCCGAACGCTTAACTCATTCTTCAGTCTCACTAGTGGGGGTCAATGAAATAGTTTCACAACCCCTCACAACCCCTCTTTTGCTGTACCCATGAAAAAAACACCTGCTCACCCACTCATTCCCTCCTCTGCTCCCCCTTTTTCTGAAATGCTGAAATTCCCATCTTGCTGCCCACCAAACCCCAATATCCTGTCCCTCCTGATGCCCTGAAATATATCAAGCCTGCAATTATTCACCTCTTGCAAGCAAGCCTTTAGCTTACTCCTAACTTTTAAGTTTAAATGTATTCCTAAAAAGTAGTAATTCAAAATATGTGATAAATATCTACCTATCTAAACTGCTAAATTAAAGCTTAACTGCATTCATATTGCTCAAATATTCCTAACTGGTTGCTATTTCCTAAAAAAGTGTTTCCAAAAACAAGCTTGCATATTATAAGCAACACTGATTCAAAAAAAAAAAATTCTTAAAAGCAGTGAAATCAGAAATGTAAAATAATGAAAAGCTTAAAAACAGCCAAACCAAAAGGTAAAAATTATGAGTCAAGTTAATGAGCTTTATGTTTCAGTTGGTGTGTCTTAAACTCTTTTTATGTTTGTTTGTTCAGGAGCCGTGTATATTTTGCTACCTCTGGATGGTAATATTAAATTAATAAATGAAAATTCTCAAAAGAGCTCTATTCAGATGGTCAAAAAATCAAATAAGCGCTTACATTAATAAATATAAGATAAATTAGCATTATATGTGTTAAATCTTTAAAATGGTAAAAATTTTAAGTTTTGACTAATGAAGTTACTACAAACCTCTTCAAAAATTGTTTTTGCCTAAATTGAAATGAATAATTTATTTTTCTTCACAGAGCAGGATGAGAAATGTGAAACTGAAATGGATATTGAAAAAAGTAAAAATTTTGAGGAAGTGCTGACTGAAATTTGATGTTTGTTCAAGAAAGTGTGTTTTGACCTAAAATGAGATGGCTGATTTTCATAAAGCAGAATGGAGTAAGAAAGACAAAACTTGAATGCATATAGCAAGTTGTAGAAAGTATTGTAGGAGGTAACATTAAGTAAGAAAATGTGTTCTGTAAAGGTAAAATTTGTCTTAAGATGAAGTAACTAGAGTTTATGTAATTATAAAAAGTTATAAGTCTGTAGAAGCATTGTTTAAACTGAAACATTTAAACAGCTAATTCCAGAAAATCATTATTAAACAGAAACTGAATTGATGCTAATAACAAAAAGTAACTTCATGACAAAAAAACCTGTCAAAGGCCACCTCAATCTGCTTATTAAAGTGGTGGTAAAGAAAAGATAATCTGGAGTCCATTGAAAATCTTAAGTTTTCATAAAATAAAGGAGAAAGTCATTTTTTCCTGTACTGCTAAAATAAAATACCTGTTAGTTAATGTAATCATGGTAATTGTATGCTATAAGAAGTTTGCTTTAAAACAGCTTCCAAAATCATTTTGGTAACTTAAGTATAGAAAATATATAAAATGTGTTTTTATTATTAAGAAAAAGAAAATAATTTTGTCCTAAAATAAAATTACTGGTTATTAAGAAAGAGGAAAATGTGGAACAAAACCTGAATGAATACAGAAAGCGCAAAAGGCCTGTGAAGAAATTTTTGTGGCTAAAGTTGAGTAAAATGTAATGAGTCTATCTATAAAGTTTTAAGAACTGTAGTATCAAATAGTATACTGATGCAAAATTAAAATTTTTTTCTTTCTGTTAAATTAACAAAGTTTCTTAAATCATTGGTCTGTTTTAGTAAAAGTTTATAAAGAGTTTTCCTCCTGAATAATAAATATACAAAGAAAAAATTCTGTCTTATCAAAACTATCGTTTGTTTCCTTGGTTGTTTTAAAAAATACAAGTCTTATCAATTTTAAAGGAACATGATGTTCAAACCTAACAACTTTTAATGTTTTGCTTTCTGAAAGTCAAATCTTGAAACATATCTTTTTTTTTCAAATTATTGCAAAAGATTTATTCTTTCACCTTGAAAAAAGTGAAATAATAAAATAGTTAAGCTCATTTAATATAAGTTGAATAAAAAGTGTTTTTATGTTTGAAAACTGTTATAAAATTTAAAAAGAATGCTCTAACCCTCTGTTAAAGTTATGAGTAAAATGTATATATGAATACTTAAAAACTGTATAAAATTCCCGAAAATTTAACAATGTTTTGACATAATATTAGATAAAAATATAATGTTGTTAATCACAGTTTAATTGTTAAAAAGAATGGTATGTGTCACAGAAACAACCTTTTTGCCTGAAAATCAAGAAACATGGGGCTGGCTGTATAGTCCAGTGGATAGGGTGCTGGTATACCACATGGAAGGCCCTGGGTTCGGTTCCTGGGGACCTCTCCTAGCGGGCAGACCGCCTTGAGAATGGCAAGCCGCCATGGGCGGGCAGAGCCGCCGTGGGCAGGGCAAAAAGCTGCCACGGACATGGCAAGAGCCGCCACGGGCAGGGCAGGTCGCCCACGAATGGAGCACAGCCAGCCACCCGCGAACTGAAAGCCGGCCATGAATGGAAGCGGAAGCCGCCCACAAGCGGGG
>PVKH010046927.1:0-10347 GCA_004027955.1 Chaetophractus vellerosus | reverse complement strand
TGAACCTGTACAAGTTGGAAAGAGGCTGGTAGCTGCCATTTTGACTCCACACCCTGCATGAGGTGAAGTGGGCGCTGACTGAAAATCACAGTGCTGGTAGGGACCAGGTTCTTTCCATCCAGATCACATTGGAGCTCTAGCCTAAGTCCCAACCCCACCTCCAGCAGGGAGGAACCTGGGGGGACCTGAGCCAGCTTCTGAGGGAAAATATAGGCCATGCAGTGGAGGAGGCTGCTGATCATTCTACTCTGGCAGTGCAAGCCGCCTTGGGAGCTGTTCTGTGGTTGGAGTTGGAAGTTCCTTTTCCCAAAAACAGGGGAGGGAGAGATGGTTGAAAACCGACTTCAACTACAGATTAGTAAATTTAGCTGGCTGAAGTATAGCCCTAAGAACAGCTAAAGTTTGAACCTGTCCAGGTCAGAAAGAGGCAGGTAGCTGCCATTTTGCCTCTGGTCCCAGCATAAGGGGAAGGCAGGCTGATTGAAAATCACAGTGACAGAAGGGACCAGATTCTTTCACCCAGATCAGCCTGCAGCCCTATCCTAGGCTTCAGCTCCACCTTTAGCAGGGAGGAGGCTGGCAGGCCCTGCAACAGCCTCTCTGGGTAACTGCAGGTACATTCAGCTGGCACAGACTGACTAGTCGGAAGTTTATCAGGGTAACTGCAGTCATTTTGGACCAGCATGGCATAGACTGCTGCCCACGCCTGCAGCTCCATCAGTCTCTCCGGACAACTAGGGCAACTAGAGTTTAGGCCTGCACACCTTGGATTATTACTCATGGCTGTAGTTCTGTCCCTACCCTGGCAAAGGAAAAAGATGGGAGAAGTTTCATCTGTCCCTTGGGCAATGAGGGCAGCTTGAGCCTCCACAGCTCACAGCACCAACGACATCCTTGGCTACTACTACACAACTAGCAAGGGAGAAAGGGCAAGAAAGCCCTAATCTAAAGAGAGAAACTGTACCCAAAAGAAATACTCTAGTAAGGCAGATGCCAAGACACCAACAAAGAATTACAATCCACACCAAGAAACATATGGTCCAGTTAAAGGAACAAGAGAAGCCTCCAGATGACATAAAGGAGTTGAGACAACTAATCACAGATGTTCAAACAAATCTCCTTAGTAAATTCAATGAGATGTCTAAAGAGATTAAGGATATTAAGAAGACATTGGATGAGCACAAAGAAGAATTTGAAAGCATACATAGAAAAATAGCAGCTCTTATGGGAATGAAAGGCACAAATAAATAAAATTTAAAATATAGGGAACCAGCTGTGGCTCAACTGGTAGAGCCCTGGTTTACCACATAGGAGGCCCCGGGTTCGGTTCCCGGGGCCTCCTCAAGAAGGCAAGCCGCCACGCGGTGAGCTGACTTGGCGGGATGCTGCAGCAGGGGGAGACAAGCAGACACAGAAGAACGCAAAAGCAAAAATTAACACAGCAGGAACAAACAGCAAGGTGGGGATATATAAATAAATAAAAAATAAATCTTAAAAAAAAATTACACTGGAATCATATGATAGCAGATTTGAGGAGGCAGAAAAAAGGATTGGTAAGCTTGAAAAAATGGCCTGTGAAAGTGAACATACAAAAGAATTGATGAAGAATGGAAAAAATTGAACAAGGTCTCAGGGAACTAAATGACAGCAAAAGACATGCAAACATATGTGTCATGGGTGTCCCAGAAGGAGAAGAGAAGGGGAAAGGGACAGAAGCAATATTTAAAGAAATAATGGTAGAATATTTCCCAACCCTATTGAAGGACATGGATATCCATGTCAAAGAAGCACAAGGTGCTCCCATCCAAATAAATGTGAATAGTTCAACTCTGAGACACATACTAATCAGAACGTCAAATGCCAAAGACAGAGAGAGAATTCTGAGAGCAGCAAGAGAAAAGCAATGCATAAACACATAAGGGATACCCAATTAGATTAAGTGCCGATTTCTCATCAGAAACCATGGAGGCAAGAAGTGGTATGATACATTTAAGATACTGCAAGAGAAAAAGTTCCAGCCAAGAATCTTATATCCAGCAATACTGTCTTTTAAAAATGAGGGTGAGTTTAGAATATTCAGATAGACAGAAACTGAGAAAGTTTGTAACCAAGACACAGGCTTTCCAGGAAATACTAAAAGGAGTTCCACAGTCTGAAAAGAAAAGACAGGAAACAGAGGCTTGGAAGAGAGTCTAGAAAAGAAGATTATATCAGTAAAAGTGACTAAAAGTCTCAAAAAAGTGGTGAAAATAAAATATGACAGATAAAGGTCAAAAAGGGTGAAATAAGAACTGCCTTTACAGTAATAAGATTGAATGTTAATGATTAACATTCATTAATGGATTAAACTCCTCAATCAAAAGACACAGAATGGCAGAAGGGATAAGAAAAGCCACCTATATGCTCTCTGCAAAAGACTCACCTTAGACCCAAGTATACCAATAAATTGAAAGTGAAAAGCTGAAAAAAGATATCACATGCATTCAGTAACAAAAACAAAACAAAACAAAAAAAGCCAGAGTGCCTATACTTAGATGAAATAGACTTTTTAAAAAAAGATTTATTTTTTATTCATTACATACCCACCCCCCCTTCTGCTTGTTCCCACTGTGTTCATTCCCGCACTCCTTCGTGTCTGCCCGTCCCCACTGTGCGGCGACCTGCCGAGTCAGCTCACCCTGCGGCACAAGCTTGCCCTGCCCATGGGGGCTTGCCCTGCCCGTGGCAGCTTGCCTTCTCAAGGTGGTCTGCCCGCTCGAGGAGGCCCCGGGAACTGAACCCGGGGCCTACTATGTGGCAAACCGGCGCCCTACCAACTGGGCCACAGCCAAGCCCATGAAATAGACTTTAAAAGACACTGGTAATGTGCAATCTGAGGAGGAAGTTAGGAAAAAATTTCCATTTACAATGGCGACTAAAGGAATCAAATGTATAGGAATAAACTTAACCCACAATGAAAAGCACTTGTATTAGAAAACTACAACTCATTGTTACAAGAAATAAAAAAAGACAAATAATTGGAAGAACATTCCATGTTCACAGATTGGAAGACTAAATATCATTAAGATGTCAATTCTACCTAAATTGATATACAGATTCAATGCAGTCCTGATAAAAATTCCATCAGCATTTTTAAAATAAATGGAAATCATGATTATCAAATTTATTTGGAAGAGTAAGGGGTCCCAAATATCCAGAAACATCTTAAAAAGGAAAAGTGAAGTAAGGAGATAAGAAGACTGAAATGGACTACTGATGTTTAATGTACGTAAAAGTTTTAATTAACTTTATTGTAAAAGTGTGGAAATGTATAGAGTTGATGGTAGCACATTATAGTGAGTAACAGCTGGTTTAAAAATCAAAATGTGGCTGAAAAGAGTAGTCTAGGGATGTAAATGCCAGTTGAAAGAAAGCTAGAGAATAATCTAGGGACTGAATTTCACAGTAAACCCAAAGGCGGATGAGAATTGTGGTTGATGGTACAGATGCAAGAGTGTCTGTCGTAAGCTAGAGTAGATGTACATCACTGTTGCAGGAATGTGGAGAAGCATGGGGAAAAATAAAACTGGAGTGACCTATGGACTGTGGTTAACAGTGATAATGTAATATTCATGCATCTAAGCCAAAGATATGATGTGTTGATAAAGTGGAGTATGGAAAAAGTGCCAAATGTATGCTATGGACCTGGTAATAGTCTGATAATATTATCTCTTAATCTTTAAGAAATGTTCCACCACAGTGTAGTGTGGTGATAGAGGAGTTGTATGGGAATTCTGCACATGTGCATGATTGTTTTGTTAGTATAACAACTTCTGTCATAAAAAATATTTTAAAAATATTAATAGGGTGGGTTGGGGGAAAATACACGAAATGTAAGATAAGGACTATAGTTAGTACTAAGATTTTGATGATATGCTTTCATCATTTGTAACAAATGTCTCACAACAATGCAAGGTGTTGGTAGTGAGTTGATGTACGGGACCCCTGTATGATGTTATTCATATTTGTTTTGTAAGTTCACAATTTTCACTATAAACGTATTGTTTATGTATGTTCATATATAAATGATATAAAAATAAGAACAACAACAACAATAATAATAGGATGGGTTGAGGGAAAAAGATACCAAATGTAAGATACTTTGGTTGGTAGTAACTTTGGTTGGTAGCTCTTTAATCATTAAAAATGTTTCACATGCGAATATTCTCGCTGTCCTTGATTTTGTGATAATCAGGGTAGGCTAAACATTTGCTATATTAGAAACCATGCATGTGTTCCCAGACCTAGTTCTTCTCCCTAGGTCTGGTTTTTAGAATGCTGGCAATAAACTAAGCCTGACCATCCTGTACAGGAAAAGACTGTAAGTCTAGGTATCTTTGGTCAACCTTAAGAGATATAGCAGGGAGATGGATGTAGATATATGGAGAGACCTGGGTTCGATACCCGGGACCTCTTGGTAAAAATAAAATTTTTTTAAATATAGAAGGCACGTGGGCCACCAGGCCCCGCAAGCGGATGTGCCATTAGGCCCTGTGCGTGGGTGTGCCGCCAGGTCCCGCAAGCGGGTGAGGCCCCCATGCCCTGAGAACAGTGCGCCACCAGGCCCCACATGTGGGTAAGCTGCCAGACCCCATGCGTGGATGCGCCGTCAGGCCCCACAAGCCACACAGCAAGATAATGACGTAACAGGAGAGTGACACAAGGGAGAACCAAGACCTGACGCGCCAAAAAACGACAAGCTAAGGTGGCGCAGGCGACAGGATGCCTTTCATCCACATCGGCGTTTCCGAGGATCGAATACCAGTGAAGACAGGAGAAGGATGAGAAGAGAGGGCAGGAAACGGACACAGAGAGTTGCCTAGCAGCCTAGCAAATGGACACAAAAACAGCAAAAAAAGGGTGGGGGGGGGGTAAATGGATAAAAATAAATTAATTAATCCTTAAAAAATGTATAGGAGAGAAAGATACAGACTATAGTTAGTAGTAATACTTTGAAGGTGCTCTTTCATAATTTAACAAATGTTTCACCACAATGCAAAGTATTTGTGGTGGGATGATGTGTGGGAGCCCTGTATGATGTTATGCAAGTTTGCATTGTAAGTTCACAACTTTTACTATACAATTATTGCTTATGTGTGTTCATGTAGAAATGATATACTTCAATAAATTATTAAAAAAAATGTTTCACAACAATGCAAGGTATTGGTGGTTGGGTGAGGTATGATGTCTCTGTATGATGTTATATATGTTCTTTTGTAAGTTTACAAGTACTACTACACACTTATTGCTTATATACGTTTATGTATGTGTGATATACTTCAATACATTTTTTAAAAATATGAGTGAGGAATTAAGATATTCCCAGGTAAAAAAAATCTGATGGGTGTTTGTCACTGCTAGATCGGACCTACAAGAAATGCTAAAAAGTTCTGCAGGTTTAAAGGAAAGGACAGTAGACAATTAACTGAAGCCACATGATGAAATAAAGGTTTCCAGTAAAGATAATGACATGGGTAAATATAAATATCAGGAATACTATATTTTTAATTTGTAACTCTACGTTTTAATTCCCACAGGATCTAAAGGGCAAAAGCATAACATATAATGATAGATCAATGGCACTGGACTCAATGTATATATATATGTAAACTGTGACAAGAACTACATATAGGCAGGGAACAGAAGGGTGGAGTAACATAGGTTATGTATACTATGGAAGTTAAGTTGACATCAAGCCAAAAAAGATTGTTTTATATTTAGGATGTCAAATTTAAGCCCCATGTTAACCACAATGCAAATATCAGACTATGAAAATCATAGAAATAGAAGTGGAGTGCAGGTTACCAGGGATGGGGAACAAGGGCAATGGGTAGTTAATGCAAAATGAATGCAGGCCTTGGTTTGGGTCAAGGGAAAATTCTAGTAATGGGTGGTGATGTCAGTAATGCAATGTTATGAATGTGTATAGTCCCACTAAATGTTATGCTTGAAGATTTATGCGCTCTCTCTATATATATCTATATCTATATATATATATGTTTCCACAATTAAGAAAAAAGGAAAGAAAGACAATTAAATGCAATACATGATCCTGGATGGGCTCTAAGAATGGAAGAGAAAAGGCTCTAAAGTATATTACTGGGGGGCCGGCTCTAGCCCAATTGGTAGGGCGCCGGTTTACCACATAGGAGGCCCCGGGTTCGGTTCCCGGGGCCTCCTTGAGTGGGAAGACTGCCTTGAGAAGGCAAGCCGCCATGGGCAGGGCAAGGTGCCATGGGCAGGACAAGCCCCTGCGAGCAGGGCAAGCCACCGTGAGCAGGCAGGCCGCCGTGCGGTGAGCTGACTTGTCGGGTTGCCGCAGTGGGGGGGAGACAAGCAGACACAGAAGAACGCGAAAATGAACACAGCAAGAACAAGCAGAAAGGGGGGGATATGTAATAAATTAAAAATAAATAAATAAAGTACATTATTGGGACATAGGGAAAATGTGAAATATAGAATGTAAGCTTTATATCAATGCTAGCTTTACAGAACTTGAGAACTTCATTTAAGGTGATTACATAAGTGAATATCCTTGTTCTTAGGAAATATACATGGAAGTACTGTGTCCAAGGAATATGATGGCTACAACCTGCCCTCAAATGTTCCAAAGATAGTCAGACAGATAGACATGGATAGATAAATGGATAGATATGATGATATGAGAGATTTGGAAAAATGATAAAGATTGGTGGATTTGGGTATCTGGGGGTGGATTTGGGAGTATACTGGAATTCTCTGTATGGGGGTGGGGGTAATATTTTTGCAACTGTTCTATAAGTTTGAAATTATTTCAAAATAAACAGTTAAAAAAGAGTATTGACTGTTTAAATTAAAGAAGTAAAATATATACCAACAACAGGACAAATGACAGGACAGGGAAAATAGAAAAATTCCATTGTAAGATTATTGCATTATACATATGCAGTGTTATAATATATGTTAAAGTTAAACCATGATAAGTAATAAAGATGCATATGGTAAACCTGAAAGAAATTACCAAACAATAAAACAAAGAGGTGCTAATAAGCCAAAAGTGGAGATAAAACGAAATACTAACTATACTCAATGCAAAAGAAGGCAGTGAAAGAGAAAAAAAGAAACAAAGAAAAGAGGAGCCAAAAAAATAAGATGTAGATTTAAACGGAATCACATCGAGTAGACAAACCTAAATATTGCCATTAAGAAAGTCTGTCAGACTGGATTAAAAAAAAGCAAGACCCAACTATCAGGTATCTACATGAAATGCTTTCAATATAAAAACTGACAGATTGAAAGAATGGAAAAATATATGCCAAACCAACAATAATCATAACAAAACTGGATAGATTATATTAATTATTAGACAAATTAGACTTCAGAACAATGAATAATAAGAGTGATAAAGAGAGGCATTTCATAATGATAAATGTATTAACTCATCAAGAAGACATAAAAACTTATTGTGTATGAATCTGATATGGAAGAAGTAATGCCTTTACAGTAATAACAGTGAATGTTAATGGACAGAACTTCCCAATCAAAAGACATAGACTTAGAGAATGGATAAAAAAAATATGAGCCATCTATATATGTCTACAAGAGACCCACCTCAGACATAAGGATATAATCAGGTTAAAAGTGAAAGATTGGAAAAAGGTATTCCATGCAAATAAAAAAGCTGGAGTAGACCAGATAAACGTAAAATAACAATATTATAGTATATGAACAATAATTACTCAGTGCAACTAGCAAATTGTTCCTATGATTAAATATTTTCTAAGTTTCTTCATACAAAATAAACACTTGTTTTTAATTGAGGATGACTGGTGAAGAGATATCTTTTTGGATACTTCATTTTTCTTTAACCCTTTCTTAAACATACTCTTTAATTAAAATAATCCACCTGGATCAATAATGATTTAGCATGACTACAGTTGAAAAAGATTCTGAGTTTTTCTGTCTCATAAAATTATGAGTTGGCATATTGTTATCTGCAGTTATTCATTCCAATAAGATTTGAAGAATTACCAAACAGGAACTTGATTATCCAGAAAGAATTATGGCCTAAATGGGAATTAAATAACTAAACCAATAATTTATTTCATTCTTAAAGATTATTATGTCCACTAGCTAGATCTGTAATATAAAAATTAGAATTATGTTATAATTAATTTCTATTACATTAGAATATTTACATTTATAAATGTTTGTTGCTATAGTTATCTATTTCTTAAAATTCATTATATTAAATCTAACCTGGTCTTACACTCTCTTTTAAAATTTGTAATTTCTTTCAATCTATTTTTCTATTTCATTTTACAATTTTACAATAAAGGTCTTTTTAATAGCTAAAAATCAGCCATTGATTATACACTTTGGATAGATCATATGGTATGTGAATATATCTCAATAAAACTGCTTAATAAATAAATAAATAGTTGGGCAAGAATAGCCAGAAATAGCAGCTATGATCAGCAGGGGAAACAGAGATTGAGAGAGGAGGAATTTCCTTGTTTGCCTGTTTTTTGTTTATTAGTATTATTATTGAAATACTGAAAATGATTTAATAATGAGATTGAAGTGATGAACACACAACTATGTGATTATACCAAATACCACTGATTGTACACTTTGGATAAACTGTATGCTTTATTAATATTTATCAATAAAATTGATTTGTTTAAAAAAATAGGGTGTGTTGGTGGAAAAATAGATCAAATGTAAGATATTGGCTATAGTTAGTAGTGCTGTTTTGATGATGCTCTTGCATAGTTTGTAACAAATGTATCATAACAATGCAAGGTGTTGGTGGAGGGGTGATGAACAGGACTCCTGTGTGCTGTTATCCATGCTTATTTTGTAAGTTCACAACTTTTACCACACATTTGTATGTTCATGTATGAATGATATACTTCAATAAAAAAATATATTTTAAAAAACTAATAGAATGAAAAGAAATAAATGACATCAGTAATCATGGACAGAGATTTAAGGACTTCTCCCTCTGTAACAGAGTAATTTGACAGGAAATCACTAAGAATATAAAAGATTTAAACAACAGTATCAGCAAACTTGACTTAATCTATATTTATAGAATAACTACAGAATACACATTCTTTTCAAGTGCCCATGGAACATCCACCAAGACAGTCATTGAGATAATACAGAGTATGTTCTCAGAACAAAATGGAATTAAATTAGGAATCAATAAATCAACAAAAGAAAAATACTTGGAAAATCTTCAAATTTTTAGAATTTAAAATACCAACTTCTCTTTTTTCCCTTTTGTGGCCATCGCTGAAGCAGCAGTGGCCAAAATGAAGTTCAATCCCTTTGTGACTTCTGATTGGAGCAAGAACCGTAAAAGGCATTTCAATGCACCTTCCCACATTCAGAGGAAGATTATGTCTACCCCTCTTTCCAAGGAGCTGAGAAAGAAATATAATGTTCGATCCATGCCTATCCAAAAAGATGATGAAGTTCAGGTTGTGTGAGGACACTACAAAGGTCAGCAAATTGGCAAAGTAGTCCAGGTTTACCAGAAGAAATACGTCATCTACATCGAAGGGGTGCAGTGGAAGAAGGCAAACGGCACCACTGTCCATGTGGGCATTCACCCCAGCAAGGTGGTTATCACTAGGCTAAAACTGGATAAAGACCGCAAAAAGATCCTCGAACGTAAAGCCAAATCTCACCAAGGAGGAAAGGAAAAGGGCAAATATAAGGAAGAAACAATTGGGAAGATGCAGGAATAAGAGAATCTTATGTACATCTTCCATTAAAAACTGCTAAAATGAAAAAAAATAAAATAAAATAAAATACTAACTTCTAAATTACCCATGGATCAAAGGTAAAATCCCTTGCTTCCATGTTAAGAAGAAGAAGAAGAAAAAGGCAGCTAAAACTACCAAGTTTAGTAGAAGAAAAGAAATAATAAAAATCAGAGAAGAAATCAATGAAATAGAAAACAAGTAGAGAAAAAAATTAATGGAAACAAAGCTGGCTCTTTAAAAACATCAATAAGGGCCGGCTCGATAGCCCAGTGAATAGGGCACCGGCATACCACATGGGAGGCCCCGGGTTCGGTTCCCGGGGACCTCTCCTAGTGGGCAGACCACCTTGAGAATGGCAAGCCACCATGGGCGGGCCAGAGCCGCCGTGGGCAGGGCAAAAAGCTGCCACGGACAGGGCAAGAGCCGCCACAGGCAGGGCAGGTTGCCCGCGAATGGAGCGCAGCCAGCCACCCGCGAACTGAAGCAAGAGCCGGCCGTGAATAGAAGCAGAAGCCGCCCACAAGTGGGGAAAGCCGCGCCTGCGCAGTGACCA
>PVKH010046926.1:0-10349 GCA_004027955.1 Chaetophractus vellerosus | reverse complement strand
TGTTACTGTATTTTACACTAAATATAAAATCATCTCCTCTTCAAGCTTTTTGGCACATCTACAAAATAATAATGCAAAAGTAAAAGGCGCTTTTTTCTGACTCCAGGAAGGCCTTTCCCTACATACCAATCAAGGACACCCTAAATTAAAATAACACATTCAGTATTGAAGGTTAAACTGGAATTTTTCTGACTTTGCAGTAGATAAAAAAAGATACTACAGTATGACATTTTGAAAATATTTGGTCTTCTAGTCAATGAGATTCAAATTTAAGATTATTAGCAATACCTCATTTATTCTATCTATAGGTTCAAAGGCAAAAGGGTAATTTCTAAATTACCATTTCCCAGGATAATTCTGATGTAATCTGATTTTTAAATGATATTTTAATCTGGTTTTAAATATATTTGAATAATTTGATTTTTAAATAAATATAAGCATTTCTGATATGATTCCACACAAGAATCAGAAATATTACTTGCTCATATATGCTAAAGCATGTTCCAAAATTACTGTCCTTACATCCAGCACAAAAATATGATGACAATAAGCAGTCAAACATCTAAATACTTATCTGAATCAAACAATTTTAAAAATCTTAACTCATCATCTCCATTTTAATTTCATCTAGTTCTCTATGAAGCAATAGGGATTCTGAACTACAGCCCAGTTCACAGATCCATTGCCAAATTCTTGAATACGCAACCTCTGAGAATTTTGAATGTGACACACCTTTTTGTTTCATAGTTTATGAAATGATTAGGTTTGATCTGAAAAGATGCTCTCAGAGATAAACTAAATATTGTCTTGCTGTACAAATAGAATGACCATATATTTAGGCTTACCCAGGGTAACCCCCATTTATACCAGTTATCACAGTGTAATGTTAATAGTGCCCCTATTTCACTCAAAACACACCAGTTTAAATGATAAGTTATATCGTTTCCCTATTTGTTAGGTTATTTCAGAGCACCACAATAAAAATTGAAATTGGGAAGGTCTCCTAAATGAATGAAGAAAGTGGAATGGTTTTGCTTCTCCAGCCTTTGCTATATGCAAGCACCTTGGATTCAACGGAGGGGAACAGGACAGAGGGGTCAAGAAGGAGAGAGGGGCAGAAAAGCAAGTACTTACTAGTTGGCCTCCTGCTCATACAGAGTAAACATCAACTTGGAAGGACTGCGTTATCATTCAATCTGTCTATCCCCCCCCATCTAATATGACAGCTCAGTGATATATTTTCAAGAGTCAAAATAAAATATAAAGTAAGATGATATTGAGAACTGGTTGAAATTGGTACACACATTTGTGAGAATTTCTGGTGTGGAATTTATTCTTAAAGTGATATTCCACATTTGGCACTTTGCTTAACACTATTTTGCTTCTAATAAACCTATTAATCCAAGAATATATGAAATTTTAAAAAGATTATTACCTAATTGTGTGCTAAAGAGTCCATTATAGCTTTAGTAAAAACCTCTGTACTTCCTTTTCCTGGCAATTTGTGATAACAATGACCACACTGGTGCTGATAAAGCTGTAGGTGGCACTGGTAAGATGAACAGACAATGACTTCCAGTCATTTAACATGGCATATAGCCAGATTCATATTTGAGAAAATTACTAAAGAGAACATCCAGAGACTTGGGATTTAACTATGCTACTCAATGGTTGTTAACTTGAACAAATCAAGGCCAGTTCAAGGCAAGCCAAGATTCTGTAAAAATGTCCTTATCTGTAGAACAGCGGAGAGGGACTCTAGGAGTACGTCCAGCTCAAACAGTCTAGAAATTTATGAAATGGTATGAGCATAAATTTTCTGTTCTCTGGTCCTGAGGAAGAATAGCAAATCAGACCCCCTTCGGATCCAGCATACCACCTCCAAAAATTCCCTCCTGGAGCTTGCTAAGGGGCCCCTCAATCATGGAGACAATTATATTGAAGAAGGAATCACTATCTGCCCAGGAGCTTTTTATTATTATCATTATTATTCATTCATTCACTCATTCATTCATTCATTTTCCCTTCGTTGAAATTCCAGTACGAGTCCAACTTCTTTCTTATCAATTCTATATTATTTTACTAAGAACATAAGTCAGTTATTAACAGTGAGAACTCTTCCATCTCTTTAGTGACCTTTGATTTGTCTCTATCTCTAATTTAGATTTTAACTCCCTGAGGCAGAAACTATACCTACAACTCTAGGTTCAGTAACAAATATTGTGCTTACTCTGAAAATGTAGCTTCTTTTCATTGCTCTTTTTAATAAAATTGGGGATACAATTTTTATTATGTATGCAGTCACAAAAATAACGACATGATCATTTTACACATTATTTATACAGCTCTTTAATCTTTCCAAAGTACTTGCACATATATTAAGCCCCTCTCTATTCCGTGCTTCCTGTCTCTATTCCTTATATTCTCCCAGCACCTTCCTTCCCACACTTTCCCACTCTTCTGATCATTTCCATTGTGGCCTCTAGAGCCCCCATTCTATTGCAAACAAGCTCTCTATTGCTCCTTTTTTAAACTGAAACCTGACTTTCCCTGGAGGATTTCTCTCTGCAGTCCTCTAACACAAGCTTTTTGTTCCTTCATAACAGAGGACACAAGGCAACAGTGATGAGATTGCTATGCATAACAGGAGAGGAGCCACAGGCTTGTGAGAGATTTCAACAAAATTTTGGAAAATGGGAAGTGGAAGGAGGAATGGAGACCAATATAGCAAATGCAATAGAAGAATAGCAAATGCAATAGAAGAATTGTCTGGACAATCTGCCTCCTTAGAGTCCTTAGATGCTCAGAAAAGTTACTTCAGTTACAGTGAAGGTTTGGCAAGTTTGAGATGTGGAATGAAAACTTGGGATGTGTTTTCACTGAAAACCAAGGACGTGTATGCAACTGTCAGATGCCTTAATCCAACCACAAAGTTGGCAGTCCTGGTTCTGCTCCTCACGAGTGTTGAACCATGGGGAAGTTAGTTAACTCTATAGAACCATGCAAATGCTGTTTGGTAACTTACCTGGAAAAAATGATATAATTATATTGAAAGGATAGGAAATGGGAAGGAGAGGTGCTCTGATTACTATAAAATGTCAACTTTTCCCAAAGAAAGTAGGTAGGTAATATCTAAGGTTAGTTAATTAAAAATTATAAATATTTCATTTGCAGATATGGTAATAACTAAAGGATTTAAAAGAGCTTACCGCAGAGAAGTGTACTGTGGAGAAGAGTTATATTATAAATCAATTCATGGTTTATTTACTTTCATTCTGTTTTATTTGATAAAATATTTAATTTTTAAATGCATGTTCAAATGTATTATTGACATTTAAAGTCTTTCAGCAACTCTCATTGTTTTCAAGATAAACACTGTTATCAAGATAAACAAGGGCACATTGTTTTTCTGGATTTCCCTCTGCCTAGCAGAACCACATAGCAGTGGTGTTCAATAAGTGCTTATTCACAGAATGATATGATTCATGTACGTACACATTCTGCAATAACTGATAAGTTCTTGTTTCAATGATTTGGCAATGACATTATTCTCCCACAGTATTGGCATTGTGCCTACTTAGCGAAGTTAGAACTATGATCCAAGAATTCCCTCTCCAGAGTAGTTCCAGGTAAAGGATGGCCTCCAGAGAAATATGTGTGAGATTTGAAAGGAGAAAGTTAAGCAGCATTGATTATGCTTGGAAATTTGGTACAGGGCCCCAGACCCCACTGCAGCACGTGAACCTTGTCTCTGATCTGCGCAGTTCCACAGTTCTACCAGTTCCCACCAGAGCTTCTCCTTCAGTTTCTCTGATTCCGAGGCCAGGATCAGGTGCAGTAACATGTGAAGGGCACTGGTTTGATCTTCAAGTCACTGACATCCACAGGGTTAGAGGATGTGAGAGTTGGAGTTCTAGTTTGTCCTCATGGGTTCTAGTTTGTCTTCAAAAGTTCCAGTTTGTCCCCATGAATTCCAGTTTTTGTTTGTTTTCCCCCACTTTGAGTCCAGATTTCCTTCCCACTGCTTGAACTGCTGACCTACAGTGACTTCAGTCCTACCTCTGTAACACAGAAGGGTCTTCCATAAATTGTTTCACCAGTTCCCCTGTATCATGACTAGTGACTTTCCTCTGATCCTCCAATCTTCATTTTTTGGTCTTTACACTCCCAGTTTCTCTCCCAGTTGTGCAAAATCCAAATCCTATAATATGTATTTTATTCCATATCATTCATAGTGGTTCTCTATTTCCCTGGACAAACTCTACTGGGGTACCAGATTTAAGGTTATTGCACAAAACTCTGGGAATTTTATATAGAAAAAAATATACAGCCATAAAAAGCAAAAGAATCAGTATCAGAACAGAATTTTATATTCTAGGATTTGGTAAAAAAAAAAAACTGATTTTATTGGAAGTAAGGAGAATAACAGAACTGAAATATATGATGCCACCCACTATTTAATGACTCCAAATCATTTAAGGATGGTATTTATATTTATTCTCATCCCTTCCTCTCCTTTTCAGATAAATCTAAGAGACCATGATCTAAGATAACTGAAAGCAGTGGGAAATAAGTAGAGAATCAAAAACAACTTTTTACTATCTCTGTACCTTTCCTTACCACCTCCAACCAAACATTCTTTATTAGATTTCAGTCCAAAATTGCAGGTTCAGTTCATTTCTTTTTTTTCCCCTTCCTCCATGGACACCAATCAGATTATAATAAATTATTATTTAAAACAACAATTAAAAGAATAATAGCAGAGCCATCTCAGAAGAGCTACTTCAACAAATTTCTATAATATGGAAATTGAGACACAGAACCATCTGCTGATGCTCTAGCCCAGAATAGGAGAGAAGGTGGCTACAGCAGATCTGGAAAATAAATTGCCCAGCAGAAATCTGGAGATGCTTCAAATTAGAGACTGCAAGTAGAACAAAGAGCAGGAGGAAATAGAGCTGAAAACAGGAGGATTAATGGAAGGCCAATATATGAAACAGTCAAACTCCTATCTTCTCATGCAGGTGTCCTGTAGTCAGACATTTAATAATGATGCCAGAGAGCAAAGCCTTCCTCCTTCTGATATATACCAAAAGGGGGCGTGGAGGAGGGGCCTGGGAGGAATGTGGTAAGATGGTGTCAGAATAAGCAGGTAGGGCTCAATTCTCTCACAAAAACAATGGAGAAAGAGCCAAAAGCTGTCTGAGGAACCTGCTTTGGGGGTCAGCAGACAAGACAGTGCCACACAATTCCCAGGATGGTGAGGGACAGAGAGATGAAGAACTCAAAACAACAAAAATGAGTTACCAAACACTTATGGTGGTCCCCAAGATATTAAGCTGGGGTAAAACCTCTGGCTCACTGCAGCTGACTGAGAGGGGAACTGACATCTTCCTCCCTGTGAGCTGTTTCAAGAGAAAAGGGAGGAGAGTTGGGGGCTTTTCTTCAGTGAATTCAGCCAGCAGAGCCCGCTTTGAATCTTGGCTCTTGACAGACCAAAACACAGGAAAGCCAAAACTGAAACACCTCCGTAGAAAGGTGTATTGATGAATGCCATTTGCTGGCCAGTCAGGAAATTGCATGGACAAAAACTGTTTTTGGTTCTCTTTGTACCCTAACCCCTGGGAGAAATTCTGTGCCACATTAGTGAGCCCTGGCCTGAATTTCATAACTTAAGCTGGGCAATTTTAAAGACTTAGAATAAGTTGAACCAAAAAAATCAAAGAGCTGTAAAAAATAAAAACAATAGGCAAGAGAGAGAAATTAGACATCACAGTAAATTCATCAACATATTCAGATGCTAGACATCAGCAAAAATTACAAGCCATACTAGGAAACAGGAAGAGATGGCCCAGTCAAAAGAACAAACCATATATCTTGAAGAGATACAGGATTTAATACAACTAATCTGTGATAATCACACAACTATCCTAGATCAATTCACAGAATTTAAAGAAAATATGACTAAAGAGATAAAGGATATTAAGAAGACACTGGGTGAGCATAAAGAACAATTTGAAAGCCTTAAAAGAAAGGTAACAGACCTTATGGGAATGGAAGATATGATGAATGAGATTAAAAATACATTAGAGACACATAAGAGCAGAATTGAATTGCTCAAAGACAGAATTAGTGATTTCGAAGACAGAACATCTGAACTGGAAAAGACAGAAGAACTAAAATAGAAGAGAATGAAAACAATGGAAGAGAATCCCAGGGAATTGAATGACAACACGAAACACAAAAATATAAGCATTATCAGTGTCCCAGAAGGAGATGAGAAAGGAAAAGGGGCAGAAAGAATATTGAGGAAATTATGACCAAAAACTTTTCATCCCTTATGAAAGACATAAATATCAATATCCAAGAAGGACAATGCACCCCAAACAGAATTAATCCAAACAGACCTACCCCGAGACACCTACTGTTCAGAATGACAAATATCGGAGCTAAAGAGAAGATTCTGAACGCAGCAAGAGAAAAGCAAAGCATCATATACAAGGGAAATTCAATAAGATTAAGTACTGACCTCTCATCATAAACCAGGGAGTGAGAAAAAAGTGAAATGATGTATTTAAGGTACTGAAAGAGAACAACCATCAGCCAAGAATTCTACATTCCTTCAAAAATGAGGGTGAGTTCAAAGTATTCACAGACAAACAAAAACTGATAGAATATGTTACCAAAGGACCAGAATTACAAGAGATACTAAAGGGAGTGCTGCAGCCTAAAAGGAAAAAACAAGGGCAAGAGATTTGGAAAAGAGTGTACAAATGAAGATTATTAGGAAGGGTAAACTAGGAAGAGAAACAATAGAATGATATGACAACAGAGAGCCAAAGAACAAAATGGATGAAATAAGCAATGCTTTTAGAGTAATAACATTGAATATTAATGGCTTGAACTCCCCAATCAAAAGAAATAGAGTGATAGAATGGATTAAAAAAATATGAGCCACCTATATCTTATCTACAAGAGACTCACCTCAGACGCAAAGACACAACCAGGTTAAAAGTGAAAGGGTGGAAGAAGATATTCCATGCAAATAATAACCAAAAAAGAGCTAGAGTAGAGATGCTAATATTGAACAAAATAGATTTTTAAATGCAAAACTGTTATAAGGGATGAAGAAGGTTATTATACATTTATAAAAGGGGCAATTCACCAGAAAGAAATGACTATACTAAATATTTATACACCTAACCTGAGTGGCCCAAGATACATGAGGCACACACTGGCAAAACTCAAGGAAGAAATAGATCTCCTACAATTATAATTGGAACTTTAATACACCACTCTCAGTATTGGATAGAACATCTAGACAGAGGATAAATAAGGAAACAGAGAACTTGAATAATATGATAAATGAACTAGACCTAACAGACATCTACAGAGCATTGCATCCCAAAACAGCAGGATATACTTTCTTTTCAAGTGTTCATGGATCCTTCTCCAAGATAGACTGTATGTTGGGTCACAAGACAAGTCTCAATAATTTTTAAAAGATTGAAATTATACAAATCACTTTCTATAATCATAATGGAATAAAGCTGGAAATCAATAATGGATGGAAAAAGGGAAAATTCATACAAACATGGAGATTAAACAACACACTCTTAATTGGAGGGTCAAAGAACAAATTGTAAGAGACTACAACAAATATCTTTAGACAAACAAAAATGAGAACACAACATATTAAATCCTATGGGACAATGCAAAGGCAGTGCTGAAATAAATAAAATCAAGACAACAACAATAAAAAGAAAAATAGAGAAAATCAATAAAACCAAAATTTGGTGGTAAAAGCAGCATGGTACTGGCACAAAGACAGACACATTGACCAATGGAACCGAATCAAGAACTCAGAAATAGACCCTCACATCTACAGTCAAGTGATTTTTGACAAGGTAGTTAAGACTTCCCAACTGGGCCAGAACAGTCCATTCAAAAAATGGTGCTGGGAGAACTGGATATCCACATCCAAAAGACAGAAAAGTGGTCCTTACCTCACAACTTATACAAAAATTAACTCAAAATGGATCAAGGATCTAAATATGAAAGTGACAACCATAAAACTCCTAGAAGAAAATGTAGGAAAACATCTTCAGATCTTGTGCTAGGTGTAGTTTCTTAAACCTTACACCCAAAGTACTAACAACAAAAGAAAAGATAGATAAATGGGACCTCTTCAAAATTAAACACTTTTGCACCTCAAAGGACTTTGACAAAAGGGTGAAAGGCAGCTGACTCAATGGGGGAAAATATTTAGGAAGCACTTATCTGATAAGGATCTAATACCCATGATATATAGAGATCATATAACTCAACAATAAAAAGACAAACTACCTGATTTAAAAATGAGCAAAAGACTTCAAAAGACAATTGCCCAAAGAAGAAATACAAATGGCAAAAAAAAAAACACATGAAAAAATGTTCCATGTCGCTAGCGATTAAGGGAAATGCAAATCAAGACTGCAATGTGATATCATTTCACACCTATTAGACTGACTGCTATCAAAAAGTCAGAAAACTCTAAATGTTGGAGAAGACGCTGAACTATAGGAACACTTATTCACTGTTGGTGGGAATGTAGAATGGTACAGCCACTGTGGAGGACTGTTTGGCAGTTCCTAAGGAATTTGAATATAGCTTGCAATGGAATCTAGCAATACCATTACTAGGTATATGCCCAGAAGAACTGAAAGCAGTGACACAAACATACACCTGCACACCAATGTTCACAGCAGCATTATTCACGACTGCCAAAGGTTGGAAACAACCCAGGTATCCATCACCTGATGAATGGATAAACAGTTTGTGGTGTATACACAAGATGGAATATGCAGCTATAAGAAGAAATGAAGTCGTGAAGCATGTGACAACCTGGATGAACCTGGAGGACATTATGTTAAGTGAAGCAAGCCAGACACAAAAGGACAAATACTGTATGATTGCGCTACTATGAACGAAATATATTGTATAAAGTCATGGAGTTAAAAATTACAAAACAGGTCACCAGAAAATAGAAGGAGAGTAGAGAATGGAAAGCTGAGCATTAACCTGTGCAGAATTGGTAAAAATGTTGTTTGTAAATCTTTGGAAATAAATAGAATGGTGACAGAACATCATGGTGTTCCTAACTAGCAGTGCTATTGTATGGGTATGACAGTGGTTGAAAGAGAAAGTCTAAGGTCATGTATATTACCAGAAGGAAAGCTAAAAATTGTAACATGGGACTGTATAAGATGGTAAAGCCTCATGTAAAACATGAAAATGGGTGATATTACATACATAAGACTTTTTACAAAATATAAATACAAATATACTAGAGAAAAGGAAAAAGAACATCAGCAATGCATGGCAGGGAAAGCACAAAGAGGTTGAGAGATGATGAGTTTTCTATGTTTGTTTTTTGTTTATTATTATTGTAATAATGAAAGTGCCCTAAGAATGTCTGAAGTGATGAATGCACAAATATGTGATTACATCTGATGCCAGTGATTGTACTGAATGGATTCATGCTTTATTAATATGTATCAATAAAATTAAATTTTTAAAAACCCAGCTGGCTCACCTCCTTCTCACCATAATGTAAATACCCTCAGTTACAAAGCCCTTTTACATACAGAGTGCAACATTAGCCTTATAATTCCCTCACTCTTAAAAATAAATGGATAACTAATGATCTCCAGATAATTGCATATTTGAGTGGAGGATGCAGCTTAACAGAGAAAGATCAAGATAAATGGAAAAATGGTCTCTATTAAAGGAGAGAATATTCAGAAAGCAGAACAGAGCTTCAAGTAAAACTTTATTTAGTGTCCTCTTTTAGAAAACATTGTATCTAAAGACCAAGAGCAAGTTATGAATAAAAGAACTACTAGAGAACAAGAATGTGCTCTTGGAAATTAATTTAATGATTGCAAAATTTTAAAAATTAATTGAAAATTTGAAAGATAAAGTGCAGGAATTCTCCAAGAAGGTAAAAGCAAAAGAGAAACAAAAACAAAAACAAAGAGAAGAAAATATGAAAGAAAAGATCAGTGAAATAAAGAATCAATTCAGGAAATCCAATTACTCATAATTCTAAAGAGAAGAGAGGGGATTATCAAAAAACTAAAGCAAGAAAATTCTCTAGAGATGAATAAAGACACATACCTCCCATCTGATAGGGTCCACCGATAGCCAAGTAAGATGAATTTAAAAAGAATCAAACCTGAGCACATTATTAGGAAACTTCAGAACTCCAAAGGTAAAAAAATTTAAAAGGTTCCAGAGGTGGGTGGGAAAAGCAGAAATAAGCATTTGATTCTTTTTGTTTGTCTGTTTTATTAGCAACACTAAATATT
>PVKH010046925.1:0-10345 GCA_004027955.1 Chaetophractus vellerosus | reverse complement strand
ATACACCGTGATCAAGTGGGTTTTATCTTAGGTATACAAGGTAGTTCAACATAAGAAAATCAATTAATGTAATACACCACATTAACAAAATGAAGGTAAAAAAACACATGATCAGGCCATGTATATCACTAAAAGGAAAGCTAAAAAATGTAACATGGGACTGTATGGCATAGTAAAGCTGCCTGTGAAATATGAATATGGGTAAAATTGCATATATAAAACCGTCTTTCTTTGAAACTGAATAAATGTATGTTAGTTAATATCAGACAAAAAAACCATTATGCTAAGTGAAAGAAACCAGACTCCAAGAACTACATATTGTATGATTCCATTTATATAAAATGTAAATATAAATCAATTTATAAAAATGAAATTAGATTAGCGGTTATGTAGGGCTGGGAAAGGACTGCTAAGCAGTGTAGAGTTTTTCTTTTTGGAGTAATGAAATTGTTCTAAAATTTTTTGTGGTGATGAATGCACAGCATTGTGATTATAATAATAGCCATTAATTATACACTTTGGATAGATAGTATGGTATGTGAATATATCTCAATAAAACTGCTTAATAAATAAATAAATAAATGTGCAAGAATAGCCAGAAATAATAGCAATATACAGCAGGGAAAGCATAGAGAAATTGAAAGGTGAAAAATTTTCTTGTCTATTTTTTGTTTGTTATTGAAACAATGAAAATGCTCTAATAATGATTTGAAGTGATGAATGCACAACTATGTGATTATATCAAATACCACTGATTGTGCACTTTGGATGGATTGTAGGCTTTATTAATAAGTATCAATAAAATTGATTTTTTTAAAAAAAACAAACCACATGATCATCTCCAATGACACAGAAAGGCATTTGACAAAATCCAGCATCCTTTTTGATAAAAAACACTTAGAAAAATAGGAATAAAAGGGAACTTCCTCAACATGATAAAGGGCATATATGAAAAACCTACAGCTAACATCATATTCAATGATGAACGACCAAAAGCTTTTCCTCTAAGATCTGAAAGAAGACAGGGATGCCCACTGCCATCACTGTTATTCAACTTTATACTGAAAGTTATAGCCAGAAGGTACAAGGATAGCCAATGGTATGGATAAAACATAGGACTTTATAACACAGTGAACCCTATTGTAGACAATGGAGTATAATTAATAGCATAAGTATAAGAATGTTCTTTCATGAATTAAAACAAATGCACAACACTAAAAGAAGGTCTTTACTTTTTCTAAGATTTATTTTATTTATTTCTCCCCACCCCTTTGTTGTTTGCACTTGCTGTGTCTGTTTGTCTTCCTTGTTTCTTTAGGAGGCACCAGGAACCAAACTCTGGGACCTCCAATGTGGGAGGGAGGCACCTAATCGCTTGAGCCACCTCCGTTCCCTGCTTTGTTGCATCTCTCATTTTGTTTTTCTCCTTGTGTCTCTTGTTGCATTATCTTGTGGCGTCAGCTTGCTGTGCCTGCCTGTCATGCTAGCTCGCTGTCTTCTTTAGGAGCACCGGGAACCAAACCAGGGACCTCTCATGTGGTAGTCAGGAGCCCAATCACTTGAGCCACATCTACTTCCCCAAGGTCTTAATAATAAGGTTGCATATGGGGGAAAATATACCTAATATAAACAATGGATGACAGTAGTACTATTTTAGTAATCCTTCACCAATTGTAACAAAGGTAACTACTGTTAAAAAAAAAATAGTACAATTGCAAAAAAGTACCATCATCAATTGTAAAAAATATTCCACACCAATGCAAGGTGTTGGTAGTGGGGTGGTGTATGGGAGTCCTGTATTTTATGCATGATTATTCTATAAACCCATAGCTTCTCTAATAAAAATTTTTATTTATTTATTTAGTTATTTATTTATTTATTTATTTTTAAAGATTTATTTATTTTATTACATATTTCCCCTCCCCCCCCCCCATTGCGGGGACGCGCCGAGACTTGGTCACTGCACAGGCACGGCTTTCCCCGCTTGTGGGCGGCTTCTGCTTCTATTCACGGCCGGCTCTTGCTTCAGTTCACGGGTGGCTGGCTGTGCTCCATTCGCGGGCAACCTGCCCTGCCCGTGGCAGCTTTTTGCCCTGCCCATGGCGGCTCTGGCCCGCCCATGGCAGCTTGCCATTCTCAAGGCGGTCTGCCTGCTAGGAGAGGTCCCCGGGAACCGAACCCGGGGCCTCCCATGTGGTATGCCGGTGCCCTATCCACTGGGCTATCAAGCCGGCCCGAAATGCCACAGTATTTAAATAGAAAGATAGATATATAGATATAGATATAGATATGACTAACATCATATTTAATAGTGAAAGACTGAATATTTTCCCTTAAGACTAAGATCAAAGCAAGGATGTCCATTCTCACCACCATTATTCAACAATATACTGGGGGTCCTAGACAATGCAACAAGGCAGGAAAAAGAAATAAAAGTCATATATCGGGGACAACACCCTTCCCAAAAAACAGAGAGTATCTACAACTGCAAGCAAGACAGTTCCATCCATCTGCCCCACGAGATCTAAGCTCCCTTTTGATCAAAAGCAGAGTGGGCATCACCTTTCAAAAAGCCTCAAGACTGATGAATGAACAAATGTAAGGGGGGGAATGCAACTATGGACCAAAGTAGACTTATTATTATTCTAGTAATGGAAGAACTTGTAACATTGATATAAAGATAGTGGTCACCAGAGGTTCTGAGGGAAGGGAGAGGGAAGAATAGGAGTAACATGGGGCATTAACAGGGGAAAATGTGAGAGAGGTGGGGGTGAGGTATATGGGAATCCCTTAAATTTTCGATGTAACATTTCCGTAATCTAAAATTTCTTTTAAAATAAAGGGAAAAAAGATATTCATACAAAATTTAAAAATTTAAAAAGTCATACATCGGAAAGAAAGAAATAAAATTGTCTTTATTCACAGATGACATGATTATCTATATGGGAAAATCCCAAAGAGTCTACTAAAAAAACCAATAGAACTAAAGTAGATTTATAAGTGTCACAGGATACAAGGTTAATATTTTTAAAATTATATTTCTATGATTTAAAGTACCATTTACCAGAGCACTGAAAAACATGCAATGTACACATAAAAATTTGTATGCTGAAAATTGTAAAACAATGTTGAAAGAAATTAAAGAATACCTAAATAAATAGAAAGCGATATGTTCATGGTTCAAAAATTCAATATTACCAAGTTGTCAATCCTCCCCAACTGATCAGGACTCAGTGAAATCCCAATCAAAATTCCAGCAGGGTTTGTTTTTTTTTAAAGAGATTGGTAAGATGATTCTAAAATCTAAATGGAAAAGCATAATACTTAGAATAGCCAAAACAATTTCGAAAAAGAAAAACAAAGTTGGGAGACTCACACTACCTGATTTCTGCTGTATAAAGCTAGGGCAGTGAATCTCAAACGGGTGAATTTGCCCTCCAAGGAACATTTAGCAATGTCTGGAGACCATTCTGGTTGTTACAAGAGCGGAAGGGGGTATTAGAAGGAAGGGGGAGGTGCTACTGGCATCTCAAGGGCAGAAGCCAGAAATGCTACTAAATGTCCTAAAGTGCACAGAACAACCCCCACTCACACACGCCAAAGGATTATCCAACTCAGAATGTCAATAATGGCAAGGTTAAGAAACCCGAGATAGAGAAACCAAGAAAGCCTTGTATTGGCATAGGGAGAGATGTATAGATCAATGGAGCATACTAGAGTCCAGCAATAGATCCACCAGGGTAATTCAATGGAGCAAGGATAGCCTTTTCAATAAATGGTGCTAGAACAACTGAATATCCATATGAAAAACAACCTTATCTTGAACCATATACAAAAAAATTAACGTGAAATGGATCATAGAACTAAAAGCAAAAATAAAACTATGAAACTTCTCAGAGAAATCATATTGATGATTTTGGTGTCCTTGAGTTAGGCAAAGATTCCCATGCTAAGACACATACAAAAAAACAAAAACCATAAACTACAAAGTTGATAAACTAGAGCTCATCAAAATTTAAAACTTCTGCTTCTTGAAAGACACTGCTAAAAGCCAAGCCATAGACTGGGAGAAAATATTTGCAAAACAATATCTGTATGGAATTTGTATCCAGAATATATCAATTAAGTTCATAACTCAATAATAAGGAAACAAACAACCCAATTTTTTAAATGGGCAAAAGATTTTAACAGACGCTTCAAAAAAGAATATAGATGGCAAGCAAGAACATGAAAAGATATGCAAGAATAACATCGTCTGTAATTAGAGAAGTGCAAACTAAAACCATAACAATACCACTAAAGAACTATTAGAATGGCTGAATTTTTTTAAAAAAATTTTAAGCTGACAATATCAAGTGCCAGTGAGGATGCAGAAAAGCAAGTGGAACCTTGCTAATGAGAATGCAAAATTGTACAGCCACTTTGGAAAACAGTTAGGCAGTCTTTTCTAAAGTTAAATGTATACCTAACATATGACCAAGAAATCCCACTTCTAAGTATTTATCCAAGAGAAATGAAAGCTGTCCACACAAACCAAAAGCTACAAACAACCCAAATGTCCATCAGCTGCTGAAAGGATAAGTAGATGGTGGTGAAATGGAATGAATACTACTCTGCAATATGAAGGACAGAACTAGTGATACATCCAACCGTATCAGTGATTCTCAAGAGCATCATGCGAAGTGAAAGAAGCCAGATACAAAAGGCTGTGAAGATTCCATTAACATAACCTTCAAGAAAAGGCAAAACTACAGGGACAAAGAATAGATTAGTGGTTGCCAGGGACTGAACGCAAAGGGCAGGGGGAACTCTTTGGGGTGATGTGAATGTCCTACCTCTGGGTTGTAGTGGTGCATAGATGACTGTACACGTCTGTCAAGACTTGTTATACAGATGGACTAGAGTGGACTTACTGGTATTCTACTATAGACTTATTGTCATTCTAGCAACGGAAGAAATTATATCATTGATGTAGAGACAGTGGTCACTGGAGGTGCTGAAGGCGGGGAGAGGGAAAAAGAGGTGTAATATGGGGGCATTTTCAGGACTTGGAATTGTCCCGAATGACACTGCAATGACAGATACAGGCCATTATATCCTGCCATAACCTACAGATTGAGCAGGAAAGAGTGTAAACTACAATGTAAACTATAATCCATGCTTAGTGGCAATGCTCCAAAATGTGTTCATCAATTGCAATGAATGTACCACACTAATAAAAAAAATGTGGGGAAAAGTGGGAGGTGTGAGGAGTGGGGCATATGGGAACCCCATACATTTTTTTTATGTAACATTTTATATAATCTAAGTATCTTTTAGAAAAAATAAAAAATATATTTTTAAAAACTCATTATACAGTATACTTAAAAAGGGTGAATTTTACTGTATGCAAATTATACTTTCATAAACTTGACATAAAAAAAGAAAAAGAATGGTACTTCTGTTTCTACAGAAGGACAGTTCAAAAATCGGAATTCGTTGCTGACATTTGAAAACAAAGATTTTAAAGAAAGATCCAATATTTCTTGAGAAGTCAGAAACATGGCACCCTGAGGCTAATTCCCTCACAGGCTACAGCCAAGCAGTGGCTGCACCTGTGGACAAGGCAGGTACTTTCTGTCTTGCTACATGCCCCATCTGACCTAATTCACAGAGGTACTTTACTGACCCAGCATGCCACCTATCTGAATATAGGTTCTTGTCCTGGACTACAGGGGACAAGAGGGACAAGCCTGACTGTCCTCCACTATATCCCCAGCATTTAGAGAGGATCCTGGCATCTGCCAGGTGCTTGATAAATACTGCCAAATCAAGGTGACTCATCTGCCACCTTTCAACCGGCTTTCATAGCTGACATTTACAGCACCCAGACTGCTAGCTGCTCCCTTTTCCTGAAGTCCCCAAAGAGAGTCCCCGTCCATGGCAGCCATCAAGTGACCTAGAATAATGCATTCCTCTGTGCATCTAGAAATCCCCTGTAACATGTTGTCAAGCAACTACAATGTTGTTTTAGGGTCATTCCAACTATTCATTTTTGTCTGGAGAAGAATAGAGTTGTTTGTTTAAAGAAAAAAAAAGGAAAGCACAAAAAAACACACAATTTGGACTTGAAGGTTAATGAAAATGAAAAAGTAAGTGTGCACATTCATTCTGAATATTCTCGGATCATATTCTAGTAATTTAAGACTTGAAAGAAGTAAGCTACTGTGAGATTCTCTGATTGTCATCAGAATTTCAGTATCTCAAACTTTCCACAGTGATGTTCAGGTTTAGGGAAGAGGGTGAGACAGGAAAGGGATATCAGGCTTCTGTTTTATGCCAAAATTAAAAGTATAGTGTGGCAAGTGGATGTGGCTCAAACAACTGGGCTCCTGTCTACCATATGGGAGGTCCAAAATGCGATTCCTGGGGCCTCCTGGTGAAGACGAGCTGGCCCACGCAGAGTGCTGGCCCATGCAAGAGTGCTGGCCCGCACAGAGAGCTGACGCAGCAAGATGACTCAAAGAAAGAGACACAGAGGAGAGACAATAAGAGACAGAGCAGACCAGGGAGCTGAGGTGGCACAAGAGATTGAGCACCTCTCTCCCACTCCAGAAGGTCCCAGAATCAGTTCCCGGAGCACCCTAAAGAGAAGACAAGCAGACACAGAAGAACACACAGTGAATGGACACAGAGAGCAGACAACAGAGGTGGGGGGAAATAAATAAATCTTAAAAAAAAAAAAAAAGTACACTGTTACCTGTTGCCAAGATCATCTTCTTTACTTTGTGTGTGAAGTGGGAAGAGAGGAGAGACAGGGTTTGGGACCTCATGCAAGTATCTTTGAGGTGCTAATAATTAATATCAAGAGGGAAAAAGTCCAAATATATTTTGGTGGGCTGTCTAGATTCGAAAACACACACACTAAATTAAATACCCTTGTATATCTTTAATGTTTAAAAAAAAAAATGGAAAAATACAGCATAATGTAATTATATCCATCTGAAGCCCTCTCTGGGCCCAGCTACCCCTGAGGCACTACCCTATTTCTCTGCTGCTTTTATAGAAAAGATTTTATTCACTGTCTCTGGTTTCTTTTTCCTTTCTCTTTTGTCTCCAATACATCCCAAACTAACTCTCAAGGCTTCCAAACACCTCCACATCTCCAATCCCAATGTCTACTGCTAGTCCCATCTAACTCCACTCCTAGCAGCCTTTTGCCTGGCTGATCACATTCTCCTCCTTGAATACTTTTCTCGCCTGTCTTCCGGGACCCTGATTTCATTTCCTTCTCCTCCTACCTTCCTGGTGCTTTTCCTTGGACTTTTGTGCTGGTCCCCTTCTTTTCATGAACATGGTTTTTTTTATGTTTTTTTTTTGTTTTGTTTTGTTTTGTTTTTGAGGTACCAGGGTCGGGGGTTGAACCTAGGACCTTGTATGTGGGAAGCCGGCGCTCAACCACTAAGCCACATCAGCTCTCCTGAGTTGGTTTTTTTTTCGTTTGTTTGCTTGCTTATTTTTTTGTTTTTAGGAAGCACCGAAAATGAAACCGGAACCTCCCATATGGGAAGCAGGTGCTCAACCTTTGAGCCATATCTGCTCCCCTCCCTGAACCTTTAAATGCTACAGTTTCCCAAGGCTCACTGCTCAAATCTCCCTCTTCTCTATACTCAATCAGGTTTTTTATCCAGCTCCAGCTGATAGCTCCCCAAATTCATAATTGTGGACCCGATATCTCTCTGGAATTCCAGACTAATTTGTTCAGCTCTCTACCTGACATCTCCCCTTGGATGTTTAATAAACATTTTAAGAGTAACATACCCCAAACTAACTCTTAATTTTCTAACCCAAACCTGACCCTTGTACCACCTTCCCCCATCTCAGTTTATGGTAACTCCATCTTCCCAGTTGCCTGTGCCAAATACTTGGCACCACCTTGGTTCCTCTTTTTCTCTTACACCCCAGCTCTAATCCATCAGAAAATTCTATTAGCTCTATCTTCAAAATATGTCCAAATTCTAACCACTTCTCACTACCTCCATCGCTACCACCCTGTCTAAGCCATCATCATCTCCTGACTGGATTTCCACAATAGCCTCCGGCCTCATTTCCCTGCTTCCACTCTAGTCTCGCAGTCTTTTCTCCCCACAACAGCCACTGATCCTTTAAAAGCTAAAGTCAGATCATGTCACCTCTTGCTTGGATGCCCCAATGCTTTACCATTTCATTCAGAATAAAATATCAAGTCCTCACCAAAGCCAATTAGTCCCACATGATGGGGCCCAGCTCCTCCTTCACCATGATTGCTTATGACTCTCCCCTTTGTCCACTCAACTCCACACTGGCCTCCCTGCTGTTTCTCTACCATCCCAAGCACAACCTCTCCTCAAGGCCTTTGTACCTGTTCTGCCCCCCGAATTTACTGGAAGGTCTCTAATCAATCACCACCTCATCATGAGCCTTTCCTCACCACTCTGTATAAACAAGCATGGCTGTGAGACTGCACACACACTAACCAGCAGTCTCCCACCACCCCTTACCCTAGTTTAGTTCTCTTCTAGGCACTCACCACCACCCGACCTACCTTTATTTGCTGACTGTCAGGCTCCTGGACACTTGCTACTCAAGGTGGGGTCCAAGGACCCGCAGCCTCAGCATCACTCGTGTGCCTGATGGAAACTCAGGCTTTATCCCAGACCTACTGAGTCAGAATCTAGATTTTCACAGGAGCCTGTGGTAGATTCGGATGCACACTAAAGTTTGGGAGGCACTGGGCTAGTTCCTAATTGCCATGACAGGAGACTGATTTTGTTCATTACTGTAACTTCAGAATAGTTGGGCACTCAAAACATATTGAATGAATGGAGAAATCAACTCTTGAACCTGTTTCAAATGGTACTCCCAGCTGACGATGTATATATGGAGGTTGGAGGGAGACAAGGAAGGCATCCCAGGTCAAAATTACCTCCCCCACAGAGAGACTAAAATGTACCTGCTAAGAGGTGGGGGGTGGAGGGGTTCTTTTTGGAATAATGAAAATGTTCTAATATTGATTTTTGTGAAGAATGCACAACTCTGAGATCATACCACAACCCACTGAACGTACACTTTGGATGGATCTTATGGTATATGAATTTATCTCAATAAAATTAATATTGTAAAAAACTGCAAACTAGACAAAGAAATTATTTCTCCCATATATTGTGTTAAATTAGAGATTCTCTGGTGTCAGCAGGCCCCTCTTTCAAAATGCAAATATATTTGTGAATAGAACAGTCATTCGTAACTTAAAATGAATTGCTTAAATAAGATAATATTCTAACATCCAACAGAATCAGCTCAAAGGAGGGAACAGGAATATGGGAAGGTTGAAAATTTAATCAGTGCCTACTCTGTATCAAGCATTGTAATGGGAAATAGAGGAACAAATATAAATCAAGAACTTAGACATTGGTGGGAGAAACAGAGAGCACTTCAGCGGGGAGCCAAGAGAAGCCCTGAGCACTCCTGCATACAGCACCCTGTGCTCAGGCCACAAAGAATCCCTGACTGTTTGAAAAGCCACCATCAACCCTGCCAAACCCTACCCATCCTTCAAGGCCTCCACTCACCCAAAATTAACTGTTCCCTCATTATTAGCTCTGATCATACAGTATCAAAGTTCAGGGGCACATACAGCACCTGGATGCAGTAAACACTCCATCAATTTCTGCCGTTTTATATGAACAACTAGCATTTATTGAGCACTTACTGTATTCTGAGCACTGCTTTAAACACTTTAGATTTATTAGCTCATTTAATCCTCACAACAACCCAATGAGATTGGAGCCGTTATTATCCCCATTTTACAGATGAGAGAACTGAGGCCTAGAGAAGTCAAGGACACATTGAGTAGATGCCCATAAAGGGATAAGCACTGTCCTGCACATAGCAGGCACTCTGGGAATGTTTGCTGACATGAACTAAATTGAAGACCAGTAGTTAAGAAGATCATAAGTCAAATTTGAGCTTTGCCATTTTGCCTGGAGCCCTGGAGAGCATCAGAGAAGAGAGGGTATCGGAGCTTGCTGCTATGGAGCACCTTCTTTCCCACACCAATCTCTTATATCCAAAATAGGAGTTATAGCCTGGGAACAGGGGCTCCCTGGAGATGGAAGTTAGGTGAGGAAGTCTAAGGGAGGACACTTTTGTGGAAAAGAGAAGGAACTCGGATTCCTCAGGAATAGTAAAGCAGCAGAGGTTGGAGAGGACTGGGTGGAGGTGTGCTTGGAACATGCTGCAGGGGCTCTAGGACACAAAGGTTCCGACAGCCACTACAGCATTTTCCAGAAGTAAATGTTCTTTTACACATTTTCCAACCAGGGCT
>PVKH010046924.1:0-10359 GCA_004027955.1 Chaetophractus vellerosus | reverse complement strand
TTCCTCAAGAGGTAGCAATTTGCTTGAGCTAAGATTTTAAGAGTAAGCAAGAGTTAACTAGGTGTATGTATGTTTGTGGTAAGTGGGATGTGGCATTCCTGCAAAGGGCCTGCAGTGGGCAGGGATGTGGTATTTTCAAAGAACTGCAAGGCCACTGTGGTTGAAACTGAAAGTGACAGCATCTGAGGTATGACATGAAGCTGAAGAGCAGGAAACAGAACACTGAGCCCTTCTAATCATGTTTGGGATGTTTTGGGTCTTACCTAAAGATATGCCACAATGTCAGTTAGCGCACACAGTCTGTCACACAGCAGGTATTCGAGAAATCTCTGAAGTGATGGCAGGAGATGAAGCTAGAGACATGGACAGTAGCTAGGATTCCCAGAGTCTCCTAGGGAGTTTGAACTTTATATGAAGACTGATGGGAGGCCACTGAAGAGTTTCAGGCATATTTAAAAGATGACAACATGGAGAATGGATTGAAAGGATGCAAGATTAGAAGGAGAAAACCTGGTAAAGAGATTATTGCAGCAACCCAGGAAGCAGATGGCACTCGCCTGGACTAGGGTGAGATAGTGGTTAGAGAGAGAAGAGTGTATACTTTGGATGAATTGTATGCTTTATTAATATGTATCAATAAAATTGATTTGTTTTAAAAAAAAAAAAAAAACGATCCTGAGGAAGCAGAATTGAGAGGGCCTCTGTTCCTTTTTAGCTTTGGGGTAGGGGAATGAGAGGGAGCCAGGATGACTGCCAAGTTGCTGACTTAGGCACTGTGGTGAATTGGGGTCTGGCTGAGAGAGACCCGAGGAGAAGCAGATTTGGGACACAGACAAATTCACTTGGGACTTCAATTGCAGCACCTTTGGGTCATCTAAGTGGAAATGTCTAAGAGGCAATGGAGAGAGATCAGGCTGGGTCACAGCCTTGGGAAACAGCAGCAGAGAGAGGAAATGAATGCTTAAGATAGATCAAAGAAAGTATGAAGGGAGAAGAGACAGATGCAGTCCCCAAGTGAGGAAGGTTAAAGAGGGAAGGTGGCTGGTACCAGGCAGAGAACATGACCATGAGACCCTGCCAGGAAAGCCCCTGCTACTAAGAACAAAGCTGGAAAGACCCCACCTAGACCCTGGCCATAAGGTCCCATTTGGAACTTTTTCCAGGGTCAAAGAAAAGCTCTGAACAACCCCAAGCAGGCCTCACACTGGTCCCCTGAAAGCTAAAAGGTGGGGATAGTAAGGCAAACAATCAGAGCAGCAAACAGCTAGGGCCCCTCTCCAACATCATGAAGCCGGAGGAGTAAAGGTTTTAAAAAGGCCTAAACCAGGGCCCCACGTGTGCCTCTCAACCTACAGCACGCCCACAATCTATGTCTCAGATTGTGTATTCTTTTCTTGTTTCTTAATAAACTCTTCACCCCGTTGCCTACCTATGGCATGTCCTTAAATTCTTTTATGCTACATAAGCCAAGAACCTAGAGGCCCAGGACCCACAGCATTCCACTAACACAAGGGTAAGGCAAAGGCATAAAAGTCTACCACTTATATGGAAATTGAGAAAAAGGAGAAAACCAAGAGGAGATTGTTGTCATGGAAGCCAAGGGAGGAAAGAGTTTAAAGAAAGGTAAGTAAAGTTTGCTTTTCTAAAAATTTTCTTATTGTTGTCCACCTCCTCCTAAGATGGCATAAACAGCCTAAAGATGTGTTTTTCATGTATTCCTACTTCCCAACAGAGCTTCTTGCTTAGTGGTTCTCCAAGGTATTTGTTGAAGGAATGCTTGACGAATGCATGCGTGATGCTTTGGGAAGGAATCAGTGATAAAGGAAAACTGGCAGATGAAGGGGGTGGGAATACACCAGGAGAGAAGGCTAAGACAGCACAGAAGATGGGATCCAGGAGACAGGATGCAGGGTTTGTTCTCTGGGATGACACAAAGATATATACTAAGTAAGATCATTTCCCTTCAATCCTCTTCCCAGAGATTATAAAATTCTGAGCCTTTCTTTTCTTTAAAACCCTTTCAAAGTATGAAATCAGGTCAAAAGAGCCCACTGCTTAGGACATGGCTTTGGCAATAGTTATGCAACCCAAGGGGGAATCATCAAGAGGCTGACTCCTTAGAGATGCTTTTGGTCTAAGCTTTATAGAAAGAGAAGAGACTGGACAGAGTTCCTGAGTTTCCACATTACACATATGGGTTCACTAATCCAGGATGTTTCCATTCCCGTTATGATTTTATTGCAGGAAACCCATGAGTAAGTGGGTTAGGAATGAGGCTTCTCTGAGGATTCCAATTCCAACCCTCTGCATCGTGAGTACCAGGATCTCAAGAAGTTACTCTTCCCAGTGACTGAGTTTGTAGCACCGTGCTTCGATGCTTTAAGACAAGGTAACATCCAGACATTCTCCCTTACAAAGGAGAGAAACTGGATAGGGTTATTTACTTTAACAAAAACTAGCTTTTCAAAAGGAGTCATAGCACTTAAGGAGCAGGTCCTTAAATTCACATAAAACCCAATTCAGTCTCTAAATTTTGATTTCAAGGTAACATTTGACATCTGCCTTGCTTAGTGGTTCTCCCCACAATGATAGAACTGCATTAACTCTGCCCTAATTAAGTGTTCTAAATAAGGAATGAAACCCAGTGCAGGGAAGAGGGGAGGAGAGCAAGGAGAATGCCCTAATTTCCTTAGCATCAAGGGCCCCGCTGACATTTATACTGCCTTTCATCAATTAGCTGGGACACACCTTCTTACTTTAAAAATGAGGAGGCTATGAGTAAGATGAGAGTTCATACACTGGACTTTTCAATAAGCATAAACCACAAGCATTAAAAGAATGCTGGCCCTGAGGGCTGCCAGAGAAGGCCAATGGTAGAATGAAAAGACACAGGACCAGGAGCCAGAGGAACCGTATCAACAACTGGCTTCCTTCCAGGAGAGCAAAACCACCCTCAGCTCTCCTCTGCCCATCATCCCCTCGTTCCACTCTCCCCAACCAGGTCTGGTACCATCCTGTATGTGTACACCAGCAACAAACACAGAGCTGGGTATAGTGAGGGTGCTAAAGATGTGTTTTGGAAAGGCAGGTGGGAAGCAGAGTGCCTAGGTTTGAATCCAGCTTCTAACACTAGCTTGAGCAAGTTACCAAACTGCTTTAGTTTCCCCGCCTATAAAATGAGGGTGGCAACCACAGTATTGTAGGATTGCTGTGAGGACCCAATGGATTAATGATCATAAAGCAGTGCTCTGGAAAGCAGTGGGGAAGGGGGTGTGGGTAGCATATTCTATATTACCATTATCATCATCATCACCACTCTTTGACTGGTAGCAAGTCATCATCCACTATGGGTTAAGTTTCCCTATCAATAAAATGATGGGTTGGATCAACTAATCTCAGGAAGATCCCCAACTGGGTGTAACTCCTAATAATTCTTTGAATCCTATCACAACTCTAAATCCTATGACTTGAGCTATGTAACCAGCAGCAGGGAAGGAAGGTACATTACTTCAGGTCCTCAGGTGGCATCCTAGCCCTTAGGGCAGGGGTTCTTTACCTTTTTGTTCCACGGATCCCTTTGCCAGACAGGTGAAAACCACGGACTCCTTACTAAATCTACACTATACTGTGTATTAGTTAATAAATATATCACACCCGTACCTACATGTCCCCACAAGAATAATGTTTTTTTGAATTTCAATTCAAGCTCATGGTTAAGAACCCCTGCCTTAGAGCTTCAGCTCCTGCTGGATCCAAAGTACCATCATCCACCCAGCCAGCCCTCTTCCTTCTTACAGTCGGACTGTTCAGAGCTCAAAATTATCATCACAATACTCAGTGCTGTGGAAGCAGCACAGGTATGAGAAAGGACACACTTCAGAGGAAAGAAACCAGAGAAGGGAAAACAAGGAACAATCCAAAGACCAAAGCAAACACAACAGACCAGAAACACACTCTGCCCACGATGTTATTTATTTAGCATCCTTCATCTAACAGCAATTAAGGAAAACTTCAAACTGCAAGGTGGCTTTGAAGCAATGGAAATGTTCCCTACCTTGAAGTACAGCCCTCTCCATGGGACTCCTTTCCTCTTCAAAGCCAGGCAAGTCCACCCCAGGGAGCAAATGCTGTGGAGTGAACTTTTTCAGACGCAAGCACGTTTCTCAGCTGGCAGTCAAACCCCAGCATTTACCTAACCTCCACTGTGCCCACAAGTAAAATTAGCGTTCAGGATCAAACCCTCTTTCCTTTCTGGGCTTCGGTTTCCACTTCTGTAAAATGGAAGAGGGAGGAAGTCGAGCCACCTAAAATACAAGTTTTCCAGTGGCATTAAAATTATAGGATTCCATCTATGATTTCGACTTTGCGGGGGGAAAGTTTTTTGTTTGTTTGTTTTTTCGAATGAGGTTAAAAAGAAAGTTCACAGTTTTCTGCTGTTTTCAGCCTGAAACTAGACTACCAAGGTTCAATGCTCACCCTACTACTAACTCTGACTTTGGGCAAATTACTTTACTTCTCTGTGCTTTAGATTTCTCATCTGTGAAATAATCATAACAGTACCTTCCTTATAAGGTTGTTGTCAGGATTAACTTAGTTAATATAAATAAAGCATGACACACTCAGAACTGTGCTTGGCACAGAGTAAACATTACTGTAGTGTGGTTATTATTTTCTTCAAAGTTGCACAGCTAGTTTTCTATTCAAATAGAGAATTTATTTAGGAGACAGCACGTCAAGGTTAAGAACACACAAACGCAGAGACACACACACTTGACTAGGAGGCAGGAAATGTGGGTTCTAGCCATGATTCGACCCAAAACCAGCTGTACGACTGTAGCTGAACCACTACCCCTCAGTATCCAAGGCAGACAGCACAAGAATTCAAGCCAGAGGTGGTAAACTGATAGCCACAGTGTTATGTCCGGCCTACAGTTTTGGACCACATTGTATTTCTTTTCAATTTGATTTTATTCTCAATATTTAAAAACCTGGTGATTTCACATAAAAATCCAAACCTCTATCAACCCTGGACCTTTGACAGTGGTTCTCCAGGTATGATGCCTAGACCAGCAGCAGCATTAAAAATACAAATTCTCAGACTCTGTCCCAGACCTCTGAATCAAAGACTCTGGGAGTGGGCTCCAGCAATGTGTTTTATCAAGCCCTACAGGAGATTCTGCACACACGGAAGTTCCAGAATCACTGCAGCAGAGGATCAACTGGCAGGTGTCGGGCAGCAGTGGCACGCTTCAGATAAGAGAAGTGAGAGGTCATCTCCTGTTCAGCACTGTGCCCCCCATTCCCTGGCATCCCTGCCTCTGACACCAAAGACCAGCTGGCATTTACCAAGCAGTCCACAGTACCCATCTGTGGTGGTTTTAAGGTATATGTATCCCAGAAAAACATGTCCTTAAAACTAATCCATTCCTGTGGTGTGAACCCATTGTAAGTGGGAACTTTTGATGAGGTGTGGCCCACCTCTATCAGGATGGGTCTTACTCTTATTACTGGAGTCCTTTATAAGCAAAATGAAACTCAGAGTGAGAAAGCCACAGGCGGAGCAGCCAGGAGCTGAGTATCTACAGAACGTGGACAGAAGGGGAAGACCAGGGCACACCGCCATGTGCATTGCCATATGACAAACTAAGGGGCCAATAATCACCAGCTGCCAGCCCCAGGACACCAGCCTTCAAGAAGAAAGCATCACCTTGATGACGCCTTGATTTGGACTTCCTTTTAGCCTCAAAACCGTGAACAAATAAATGCCCATTATTTAACCCGACCCATTTCATGGTATTTGCTTGAGCAGCCCAGGAAACTAAAACACCATCCTTACCACCCCATCCCTAGTGGGCCTTTGACTCACCAGCTCTGATCGGCGGGGCCACCTCTTCTCACAACAGGATTATGGCCCCCGGACACTATATGCCAGTAGGATAGTGTTGTTCCAAATCACAAACATAGTCTGGATGGAAGCAGGCTGTGCACACCAAGGGCACAGACGAAATGAAAGAACAAACTGTTGAATTTCCTTTATTAATACATAACACAATCCACACAAGCGGCCCCTATTAAGAACAGCTGCAGCTGCTAAAAGTGTGATCTTGAAACAGCCTAGAAAAATGCTTACAAGTTGAATATCCATAAACAGGCACGTGCAGACTTGTGGCTTATTGGCTTGGTCCTTTCTACTGATCTTCAGTGCCTCACTCCAGACCAGAAATCCTCCTCCTTCCACACCTTGTGATGGGGCTGGGTGGGGAAGAATGTTTTCAGAATTGACATAATACAAAGATTTGGGGTTTAGCTTCAAAGGACTTTCCAGCTCAACCACTTAGTGACCTTGGATGAGTTAACCTATCTGATCATCCACTTCTTCCTGTTAAAATAGAGGCAATAATACCTATTTGGTAGGGATGTTGTATAAATCAAAATGAGATTATGCATATGAAAGCACTTTGTAAACTGTGGAAGACTAGATAAATATAAAGGCTTATTATTATCCCATGAAAGCTGCCATTCCACACAAAAATCATCTAAGATAAGAGGCGCTGTTTCTAGCCTAGGGCTATCAAGAGCAGAAATCAGAGAATCACAGGGTACAAAGGGCCTTTAGAAAACCTGTAATCCAAACTTTCTCTTCCTCCTCCCTTCAGACCCTGGAAAGACCTAGCCAAAGAGTGGTCCCACCTGGAAAACCTCCACGGGCAGGAAGTCCACTACAGCCAAGGCAGGCAGCCCATTCTATGTTAGGCCTAATCTGCACATGAGACCATTCCCCTTTACGGAGGCCAAATCAGACTATAATTTAATCAGCCTTGAAATCAAGGAGAGAATTCCTCTCTGGATATTAATGTCTGTTTCTCAACCGGCAAATTAACAGCTTTGGCGATTTGAAGACACACACCCAGACTCATGAATTTCAAAAGCAAGAACCCAAATGTCTAAGGCAGCATGCCCCCTCCCCCCACCTTAAACCACTCAGTTAAACTCATTTGAAGTTGATCACCTTTGCCCTCTCGCCAGACTCTCCCTAGATTTATTAACTGCTGTTGACACATCTCAGTTCTGGGGCTCTGCCCTGTACAGAAACCTTTGCTCAAGCTAAACTCCCTATCTCTTTGTACCTTTCCATTTCTTCCATTCAAACTTTCCTTGATCACAGAACCTTGGAAAGAAGTTTTTAAAATCTCAGATTAAGCTACTGTCTGATGCCACTCTTCTCCGATCATGATGCTTCCCTCTCTCCCCTCTGAACTCCTGGAACAGTTAATGCCCCTCTACATGGCATCCAATCAAATATGATTTGGTGGTATATTTAGACGTTTTATTAAATAAGCCTTATTCCCCACATATGCCTCCCTAGCCAGAATGAAATCTCCTTCAATTCTGAGGCTATGTTCCAAACCTTTTGTATCCCCACCATGGTCTCAGTCTTCCTCTCTGTCTCCTATGATTCATGTCTTGCCTTACTCCACTCCAGTCGCAATGGCCTTTTCTTCATGCTTCAAACTTGCCAAGTTTACACACACACACACACACACACACACACACACACACACACACACACACACCCCTCCGGGCCTTTGCACTTGCTGTCGTGTCTACCTACAATACCCTTACATCACGTCTTCAGATGGTAAACTCTTTCTTATCCTTCCATTTCAAATGTTTCTGCTTCAGAGAGTCCTTCTCTGTCACTCTTCACTTCATTCTACCCACTAGAATACTGTCATAACACTCTGTGGTTTTTATAGTGCATATCTGAATTTATTTGCAGTCTTAAATCTTGTTGCATACCCCCAGAACACAGAAGCCCTATCTAGAGGTAATGACCTTGCTTCTTTTATTCTCCACTGTGCATTTACACAGTAACTACACCAGTGCCTGGCACATAGGCATTCCAACATGTTGAATGAATTTATGAATGAATGAATGCTTAACATAATGCTATGTACACTGCAGATATTCAAATACTGATTAGAAGAAACAAAAACCTAAACAAGACTGACTGGACACAACTCAAAAATAGTAATCAAGTCTTGTTTTGTTGGGGGGAAAAATATAAAAAATAAAGGCACAAAGTGAACAACAGATCCCTATGCCAGCTTTATTCATAGTAGTACTGTCTCTAGTTATCAGTCTCTTTATTTGGTGCAGCGGGAATTCATGAAAAGGCACTTAAGCGGACGAAAAACAGATAGCTGTTTCCTAGAGACAAGACCTCACATAATGGCATAATTATGAACTGTCCTTAAAGAGATCACTCAGCTGGCAAGTACTTACCCAGGTCCATTGTAAACACTGTGACAGACCTTAAGAACCAGTTGGGCAAGGCCTAACAATTGGGCCTGGAGAATGCATGTACTTACCCATTCCAGGCACAGCCATTCTCACTCACTGTATACCCTCAGCTCAGGAGGAGAGCAAAATGGCCCAGAGGGGAATGAAAGCTGCTACCATTACTTTGTCCGAGAATCTAGGCTTACCCCAGCAACCCATGTTAAGATATCTGGGGGCAGGATAGCCTATAAGCTTTTCCCAGGTGGTACAGAGCAGCTCAGGGCACTCTATACACTGTTCCACAACTTCCTCTGTGACCTCAGGCTAAGTCACATCACCTCCCAGAGTCTTGGTACTGTAATCTGTAAATGAGGGCTAATATTTCCTACACAATTTTTCTCAAGGCCCTGTCCCAAGAATACCACCATTCCAGATGTGAGTATGTATTGCAATTTATAAAGCACTGTGAAGTAAATTATTCTTGGTTGCAAATAACAGTAGTTTGTAATAATAAAGAACTGCTATAATTTGGATCCCAGACTAGACATCTGAACACTTGGAGGTTGACTGTAAGCCTATCAAAACACCGTAATAGGAAAGAACAGTAAGTACATTCTGTAAAGGCCCGAGTGTGGCGGACAAGACACAGGGCCACGAGTACCCTGGATGGCCGTGGAAGAAGTCGTGTCCACAAGAAAGAGAACATTCCCAGGAGAAACTGCTGGCTGCCCTCTGTTAACGAGCTACAGCAATCACTTTGGACATTTCTTAAATTGACCTAGGATAGTTGCAAGGGTATTACTCACGGAATGTGGAAAAAGTTCCCTGACACCCCTCTGCCACAAAAGGAGGTAAGATTAAGATTTTCTTGTCTCCTGAAAGGATGATATAGCAGAGCTTAATGGAATAGGAAAATCATAATAAGAAAATGTCAGAAAGGGCTCATTCCTTAAATAGCGCCTGAAATAAGAAGCTTCATAAGGAAAAGCTCTTTCAAAAGAGTGAACTGAGTGGCTTAAAACTCTGAGAACTTACTGTGTACATGACTCCATAACAGCCAGGGATTTTTTAATCTACAGCATGAGGAAGAATGTACTAAGGGTCATAAAAGGAGACCAAGTGTGAGGAGAACACAGAAGAAAAGTAAAAATTTTTTCTCTCCTTGGAGAGATGTACGAATGCTTCATGAGTCAAGTGGCATTCCAGCTGGGAGAGGAGAGCAAAGCAGACATAAGACATCAGAAGGCAGTTGTAGAAGCTGGGCTTCTTAACTGTTTCTGTGCCATGGATCCTCCTGGCAGGCTGGAAAAGTCCATGGACCCCTGCACAGAATAATCTATTTACATGAATATCATAAAATACACTGGATTTCAAAGAAAACCAATACTAAAATACAAAATGTATTTTAAAAATAAATTTGTGATAAAATAACACAGGTGATTATTAATGCATTAAATAAGACAATCTAGGAGCAAGTCTAATATCCACCATAATTTCAAAGCAGCAATAAATGATATTTTGAGATATCTGTTACTACAACATGAAATGAAAATTATCTGTGATCTCTATTGTCAAGAAAAACAAAAGCATTTTGTTTTTGTTGACAATTTTTTGTTTATAATTTTCATACTACTACTATGGCTTATAACTTACATTTATACACTTCAGATAGAGCTTAATAAAAATAAAGATGTAATTTTGTTCCCATCCAGGTTCACAGATTCCACGTTATTGTTTCCATGGGCCCAGGTTAAGAACCTCTGGTAGAGGGAACCGGCTTATAGCTCAATTGGTAGGGCTCCAGTTTATCACAAGGGAGGCCCCAGGTTTGGTTCCTGGGGCCTCCTGGAGCAGGCAGACTGCCTCCAGAAGGTAAGCCGCTGCGGGCAGGGCAAGCTGCCGCAGGCAGACAGGCCGCTGCGCAGTGAGCTGACTCGGCGGGTCGCTACAGCAGGGGGGAGACAAGCAGACACAGAACGCAAAAATGAACACAACAAGAACAAGCAGAAATGGGGGGATATATAATAAATAAATTTTTTAAAAAAAGAACCTCTGGTAGAGAAAACAGCTTAAGCA
>PVKH010046923.1:0-10347 GCA_004027955.1 Chaetophractus vellerosus | reverse complement strand
TACACTCACCTATAATTGATGTTTATTAAATCATTTACTCTTCTGGTCTTGCTTAACCAGAGGTTGCCCCCTCTGGCTCTGGGGTGTTTTTATAGCACCTCTTTCTGTACGCATGACCCAGTAAGATTTTCCTCCTTTAGTTTTGTTAAGAGAGACAAGATTTGCCAAGGAGAGAAGAGCCTCTTTGTGTACCTCAGATTGACCATTGCAGTCACACATGTACCTCTTCACTGTCAGGTTTTAAGTATCAGCAATGCAGCTCCTGAATTGTGCCAAGAGAAAACACTGCAGGGTAAGATGCCAGACCAGAGAGCTACCTAATCTGCTATGGAGACTCAGTGAGGTATGTCTTCATTTTAACCTAGTTCCACTGAACTTTCTCTCACATTGAGGATGGAAATGACTCATAGGAATTCAATCATGCATAGAAGCAGAATAAATTAGATTGGCCAGCTTCTGCACTTTGGGAAAGTCATGGAAATCTGCATTAGTTTCTTACCTTAATAACATGGAGAGTATGTGCAAGGGCATGGCTGAAAGTGGGGTGTTAATATATGTCTGAAATACTTCTTCAATGCTCTTATAAATTCTGTTAGCACTTCTGTAAAATGTTATGTAATGCTTATTCCTCTTTCTAGTTTTTAGTAAAAATAAAAAATCTTAGTAGGTGAAGTTAGTCTCTAGTTTTGCTTAAGCCATGACTGAAAGCCCAATGTATCTTTTTATGGTTCTTAATTAAAGGTGCAATTTTCTAGTTTCAAAACTAAGAGTGAGCACATCTAAAACAAAAATAATGCCTTTTAGTTCTATTTTTATAACCTCTTCCTAGGAATGTGCTAGCAGGTGAAGTTTATGGCTTATAGTTCAGTTTATAGTTGTGTTGTTATACTTAAAATGATTTTAAAGTGAATTTAAAAACACTTCTTTCTTTCCCTCTTTTTCAGGCAGAGAGGAATCAGGATGCCAGGGGCACTGTGGAAGGTCTGAGGCCAAGAAAAGAGGTACACAGAGGAGATGGAGGAGGCAGCTGGTATGGTTGTGAGATTGATTCCATTGAATAAATAAGTAGATATATTGAAGGTAAAGGGAGCCAGGTTTCTCACTGTCAGAAAAGGGACTTACAAATATAGAAGGAAGAAAGCTAGAAAGAACCCTGAGGTGTTGGCTTGGAAAGGGAAGTGTCCTTAATTAACTCATGGTTTTTTATATAGATACTGAGGTAGACAGAAAAAATAGTTGTAGATGTATGTGTGCATATTTATGTGCACATAAATATAACAATATTTTCCAGCTCTGTCCTGGAGAGATTTCTAGGAGCAAAAATATCCAGTATGGATGTGCACCATGATTTTGGTTTCTAAATGCCATCTGCCACTGAAAGATGCCCCTGATTCCATGGATATATGACTGCATCCAGGGCTGAGGCAGAGAAAGGAGAAGATGGGCTGGGATATCTTGTTATGCCAAAACGTAAGGAAATATTCAAAGAGCAATAAGAACATATCCAAAGTATACAAGAGCCAACTTGCAAAAGGCCCCACTGGCCAAATCTGGGATAACCAGAGCATCCAAACATATTATTAGTTAAGGATGACAAAGTGTTGAATAAAGAAGGAAACTATGAGTCCCTCTTGTCATAAATAAATAAACCAACAATAAAGGAGAAGGAAAAGACAAAGGTAGAAGGAATGATGGAAAGAAAAAGACATTATCTGTCAGCCATCCCTCTGAGCTGATGCTAAGGCAAGTGGATGGAGGTTTGACAAGGAGCAAGATATTAGTCTAATTGAATAATTCCCCTATAAAAAGGTACCTATAAATTACAAGGGAAAAATGGTGACTTGCATGTAGAGAAACTGGGCAGACACCCACCTGTCCAGGCGGTCCAGGTTTGCATCCCCTGTGATGATGGGACATGTTGACGTTGTATCCCTCTTGTGATGCACCTTCCTGTGGTTTCTGACCAAGGAGGCATGACCCAAGTCTCATCAAAGAAGACATCAGAAAGACCCGTTGTGGGACATCCTTTACCTTTTAGACCCTTTAAAATTATAAAAGATATAAGAGACAGGGAAAGACGGAGGAACTGTTGCAGACGGAACTCTGAAGAGATGTGGTAACTAAGTGTCCTGTGTGATCCTGGACACTTAGATGCTGGGCAAGAAAGGGACAAAGAGACATCGTTTGAGCAGTTGGCAAAATGGGAATTAGGTATGTGGCTTAGACGGTAGCAATGTATGGTAGTAATGTTAATTTCCTGATTTATATGGTTATTTGCTGGTTACATGGGAGATGGTTCTAGTTAGGAGTAAATACACACTAGAGTATTTAAGCATGATGAGGCATCATGCCACAAGTTGCTCTCAAATGGTTAAGACAAAGAGTAATCACATCATATATATATGTGACTTAATATATGATACAACATATTGATGTATTATATATTGATGTATGTACCATATGTTGATATATTGATGTTATATGATAATTAACCTATGTATTAGATAATAATGTATTGCATTTTTATTTGTGCTCTACATTTATATATATATTTACAAAAGAGTGGTGAGATGGAGATAAGGGGAAATGGTTGTATTTACTTATTTATTTACAGAGAGGAGCAAAGGAGATTAAATGTTAACAAATTGGGAGTATCTAGGTGAGGGGATACAGGTTCTTTGGACTTCTTGTAGTTTCTCTGTAAGTCTGAAATTACTGCAAAAATAAATAATTAAAGAATTATTTAAAATAAAATAAAATAAAATAAAATAAAAAGAATACCTGTGTATTTGCATAACCGTATAAGTAATAAGTACTTCCATATGCTAGCATAATATATGATATTTCATATGCAAGAAATTTCCATGTTTCAAAACTTGCACTAGCATAATTTTAAAGAAACTGGAATGCAGGAGATGGCTTATGTGGTCCTGTCAAAAAGAAAGAGTTGTCTGTCCTGTCACCAAATGCCAGTTTTAAATTAACCACCAAAACAATCTATAAACTTTATTAAAATAATGGTAAGCCAGTAAGTCCATAGTCATGGGATAAAAATCTATAAAAATGTAACCTACTTTGCTCTGGATCAAAGGTGAAAACCTCTGTTCAGTAATTAATAACAATGATTTTAAAAAGCTCTTACTCTAAATACAACAGCATTCCATAATAGGCAAAAGCAATCGAGTCTTTTTTACAATCCCTGACTTCCATCTTATCTCAATTTGATAATTTTTCTGCACAAAGAGCCTTCCATAAATCCTTATACCTACAGACACACATACTCAAGATGCACACACACACACACACACATACACACTAGCACAGCTTTACTTAACACTTTCACTTTGCAAAAGTCTTTGTGAGTATTTGTTTGCTTCTTTATCTGGAAAATTTGAGGAGAGATCAGGTACTGTCCCTTTTGTTTTCTTGAGAAAATGGAGGATAAAACGGTTTAAGTGACTTGCACTTTTACCAGGCAGCAAGTATTTTAAAAAACTAAGCCTAGAATTTAGAATCTTTTCACTGTACTACATTGAAAAACCTTAAGCTAGGTTCATGCATCTGTGCAGTTATTCTTCCTTGGAAATGCATGTACACCATGCACGGTTACAAAAATTAAATTTTGCTTCTATGTCTTTAGAACAAGTATGCTGATTTACAAGGTGACTCTGAAGTTCAAAGATTTTCTAATAGAGTATTGAATGTTTTACAATTTGATGTATTCTTTTCTTGACAGTCTTAATAGAATCTAGAAGAGTGAAGTGCACAAAACAAAATTTTTTTTTTACCACCCGAGTAAAAATATTCACATTAAAATGTAATTAGAAAATGCACAGTAGCTTAGGGACCATCTCTTTAAAAGCTTTTGCAAATAGACAATTTTAATTAAAACATGACAGTCAGTTTTATATTCTATCTAATAGATATCTATTACAGTCAACCTCAGACATAACAGCTGTTGAAACATTATGGAATTACTTTTAAAGATTTGTTTAGTTCATATAATGCATTTACTTTCAATACTCTGGTAGTTTTTCCTTATTTATTCTCCCAATCTGATTTCATATGCTAATATGCATTAATTTAAATTGCATTTTCTTTCATTTATTAGATATCTGTATAGCATTTCCTGTATGTCAGATTCTGTTCTAACTAAGCAATTTATGAACAATTAACTCATTTCATCCTCATAAGACCCTCTGAGGTTGTTACTATTTTATCTTCCACTTTATGGATGAGGAAACCAAGGTACGACATCTCCCACGAAGCACAGGTAGTAAGCTGTAGAATTAGGATGCAACACCCTGGCAGTTCATTTTCCAGGTTTGTTCTCATAATCAATGTTTTAGGCTGCACAGAGCCTCAGACTTACAGGTGCTAGATAATTATTTGTTGACAAAATGAGGAGTTTATTCTCTTTTGTCTTAGACTGACCTGGAAACACTAAGCGAATTACCCAACCGCTCTGTGCCCTAATTTTCCATTTTGTAAAACAGAGTTGATAATATTTGCCATCCTTTTCGTTCCCAAATGACAGTAAGAATGGAGAGAAGTTACATTACCTAGTTGCTCTGACTATGTTTATAATGCTTTTAAGACAGGTTGGCAGTGGTAAACCTAACTAATGGAACCAGAGCGCCACAATTCAGTCTGATTAACCAAATCTCTGACCATCTGAATGTGTTGGAAGTGCACTGGCAGAACTTCAAAGACTTCAACTTCCTTACCTTTGAACTTTATCCCCATGTAACTTTGAACTGTTCTCATTTTATCAGTGGAATTAAAATTTGTTTGTATGCAATAACGCTCAAAATAAATGAGATGTCAGGTAGGGCTTAGATGATGTGATCTAATAAAAAATATCAGAGTATAGATCTTCTAAATGACAATACTTTCTTATTATAGCTCTGCATCCCTAATATTAAAAACACATCCAGATTTGGTTGGAAGGAAGCAGATGTAGCTCAAGTGGCTGTATGCCTGCTTCTCATGTATGAGATCCCAGGTTCTATCCCCAGTACCTCCTTAAAAAAAAAAAAAAAGATTTGGTTAGAGACCACACTGGGTATTTCTGTATCAAATTCTTACTCCTCTACTATGCTCTATCTTTATTTAGTTCCACCTAGTCCCATCAGATTCTGTTCTGGCTGTAGATTTGGGGTAGAAAGAAATTCAAAATAATAGACCTATCAACTGTTAACAGCAAGGCCAAATAGGTGCTCCAAGTTCCCTTAACATGTGACCTTGAGTACCAATCCCTGCTCATTCTCTGCTCCTCTTCTGAAATTTAGAGATGTAAGGAAGGCTACCCTGTCTACCTCCAGGGCTGCGTGAGGATCACATGAATTAATCTAAGTGAAACTACTCTATAAAACTGTCTCCTATGAGTATTAGGAAATTCATGCTAAAGATTCTGGTTTTGAAAAATCCTCCGTGTAGAGATATTTGCATTTTGCATTATACCCACATGCAAAATTATCCATGTACATTCTTGGCCTGGAGCTGCTATAAGACTTCCTGGTCTAATGGGGTCAGAAAAGCAACAGGGCTTGAGTCCATCCTCAGAAGAGGTGGGATTTTCAGTGCCTCATGACTGGAGACTGAACTCCAGGTGAATGAGAGGGTAAGGTGGAAGATTTCAGGTCTGAAGTCAGGTGACTGCTCTGTTCACATAGATGTGTCTGATATGTGAATAGGGTATTGACTGGGGTTTATAGAGATAATCCTTACAGCCTTGCTTTGCGTGGAAATGACCCTTCAACTCGATCAAGGACAGCTGTGACAGTATCAATAAGCATTTACTGGGAAGCAGATATAGGTCAAGTGGCTGAGCACCTGCTTACCGTGTATGAGGTCCTACAGTGTACAAGGTCCTGGGTGCAATCCCCAGTATCTCTTAAAAAAATAATTTTTAAAAAGCAGTTTTTAAATACCAGTGAAGTGAGGAAATGAGGGAAGATCTGAATTCTATTTTAAAAAGTTGTTGGCAAGGCCCCAAAAACAGAGGAGGAAATTTAGGTAACACAGGTCCACTGAGGACAAGGGTAAGACTCCAGTTCTGACCTGGAATCCTGCAAGGATATCTAATATTTCCCTCCTGTGTAAAAATTTTGGAAGCCAACTCAAGCACTGTTTCAAGATCTGATATTCTTATGCCTCTAGTTGCATAGAAGAGCTGACAATAAGTCCTTTGAGGAGTAGCCTGTCCTGTGACCTATTTAACTTTGATCGGTGCCATGACCACAGAATGCACACCTTGCCTTAACCAACTACCTGGCAAAATCCAGCCCTGCTTATTAGGGAAATTTGGTCAGCCAGTTTTCGGGGTGGAAAGGCAACTTATTACCTTTCCGTGAGGGTGGGGGTGGGGGTGGGGGAGTGGGGAATCTTAAAGCACTTACTGATGTCAGCATCACCTTTCCAGGACAGGATCAAATTATTTCAGTAGAACTGTTGTGGACACCCCGTTTTTGGTTAATAAACCATGGAGGAAGATACTACATCGCACATTCCTCCGAGGCAGGAACCGTGTCTGTTCTCCTCTGGGTGGGAGGGCAAGTGTTCTCCTGGCAGTGGGCAAGTTGCTGCTAAGATGTCTGGACAGTGGAAGCTAGAACTCTGCAAGGAAAGATCTGGCCACCCCTGGGGTGTGGGAAGGTGGGAGCGGGAGGTATAGACGCTGTGCAACTAGTGAGTTCCATTTAAAGGTGCGAAGCAGATCTGAGAGGGCGGATAGAGCAAGACAGTTTGTTGGTAACTTGCCCTGGGAGGATGGATGGGGGCGGGGAGGAGCGCTGGGCTGTCTCCCAGCACCCCCAATGCATCCCTCTCCTGAGTCTGAGCCTCCACATGCCAGTCTAAAAAAGGGAAGGGGCTCACACCGCAGCCCGGGGACCACGAGGGTGGGGGACTAAGAAACACTAGTATGGGACGCGTTTCTGAGCAGGGAAGTGGGCCCGGAACCGCGCATTTCCTGCTTCGCCTGTGCAAACCCCAGGCGGGGCCAAGCGGGAACCCGGACACCGTCGAGGAGTCGCCTGGGCCAGGGCGGGGTTCATGAGCGGCCGCGGGCGGGAAAGGGAGACGGTACTGGACTGGGGAGGAATGCGGGCGAGGGCAGTGGGAGAGGGAGTAAAGGCAGACTGCCTCCCATCCTCCGGAGTGACCAGCGTCCCCAAAAGCCTCTCGGCCTAACATAGAAGAGGGGCAGGGTCAAGGGCGCGCCGGGCTGGGAGTTGCGGGTGTGCCGGGCTCCCACCCGTCGGTGGCCTCCCCAGCCCGGGGGCTGCGCGGCGCCGGCCACGGTCGGCGGAGCGGGTCAGCAGCTATCTTCCCGGCCACACCTACCCCCCCCCCCCGCGCCCCTCTCCCCTCCTGCCCGCGACCTTCGACCTCGCATCCCCGGCCCATAGGGACGGGGAGGAGACGCAAAAGGTATCAAAAGGCACGGCGCCACCGCCCAGTCGGCGTCGGGGCGCGCGGTGCGAGTCGTAGTCGTACCGCGGCTGTGGCCCTACCTGGGCTGTGCGGACCCTACCTGGGCGGTGCGGAGCCCTCCGCTGCGCTCCCCGCCGCAGCCGCCCGGCTACTTCTCGCTGGGCTTCCGCGGGCGGCACAGTCGCACGGTTTATAAACGCAAAGGCCTGATTATTGTTCTTTGTTCCAGGGATACCATTGTCTATTCATTCCGCGGGCCGCCCCGCGTGGGTCCCCGGCTTCGCGGCGCCCCTCCCCGCTCCTGCGGACTAACTCTAGGTCGCCACGCCGAGCCAACCCGGAGCTGTGCGGGTGCCCACGGATCCTTGCCCAGCGCCTCCCGTGTTCTCTGTGCGGCTCGGTTTTCCGAGCATTGCAAACACAAACGCCGACAGGAAACTACCAGGTTCAGCCTGGCCACTCGGGGAGCGGGGAAAAGCGGGGCCCTTAACCACACTTCGTCACCTGCCTTGTTCATTGTCATGCCCGGCGGCTACAGCTCCTAGTGGTAACGGGCACAGTTTCTGGCTACCCGGGGCGCTTTCTAACCCAGTCCTGGTCGAGGGTCTCAAGTCCCAGGTCCCACCCGGGCCATTAGTGCACTGAGGGTCCTGGTGCCCAGGGATCCTGGGCCCTGAGGGGCGAATGCGCCGCCTGGCTACATAAGCGGGTAGGCACGACTCTTACTCGTGAAACTTCACCCCCCTCCATCCTCCCCCGGGCGTAAATCTCTCGTGTTGAGAAAAGCAGGGCTTGCAGGAAGCCACTCCGGATGTTTGCTGTTTTTCATGCGGCATTTGTGGCTGGCTCTGATAACGCCCTGAGCAAGGCTTCCAGCACCGGGGCTCGAAAAAGAGACTGAAATGGGAAAGTCCACAGACACCGCGGCCGCCGCCCTCAACACCGGTCCCCCCAAATACATGACAAGAGAGTTAGAAGAAATTAGGTCTGGATAACGGTATGTCAAAGGGACTAGTCTCGTAAAGGCACCATAATTCTTCCTGGTTAATATGACAAAGTATATATGTACTTTATGTCTCCCAGGGAGGGCATTATAAGAAGTGGGGAGAGGAGGTGTTGTAAGAAGTGGGGGGAGGCCGTTGTAAGAAGTGCGTGGGGAGGGGCGGTAGAATCTGAAGCTTCAGTTCCATCCTCTGGCTCTTATGACCTCACTCAATTTCACAGTAACCTCACGGCACAGAGATCAGTAGCTGTTCTCCAGGAATACGTGCAAATAATAACGGGCACCCCCACGTTTTCTTCTCAAGCCGTTTCACGAATTTCTTGCCTCTCCCGCACATCTCTCTTTATAATGGACTGGGTGAGGAAGCAAATGAGGATGAAGGAAGCGCGCAAGGGTGAATCCGTGGACATACATTTTTTGGATCGACACCTGGATTTTATTTCTTGTACTCGCTTTTATCTTTTTAGATTAGTCAAGTAGATTCATCTAGACAGATAGTTTGTTCTGGAACGGGCAATATTTCTGTTTAGTTTCAATCTCTATTCTAAGAAAACCCCTAATAGTTCATAAAAGCCTTTACACTGATAGAAAATTCTGCTTTGAGATTTAAAAAAATATGTTTATTACTATGCAGAAAAGTTTGAGAAGATAGCTAAGAAAACTGGAAGGAGCTATGGGATTCATTTGAAATATTGTTTTCCCTACTCCTATAGCTTCCTTAATTACATAACCATTTGCAATGCATTTTTGCTCTATTTTCTCCTAAACAAAGCCTTTATTTCAGAAAAAAAAACAACAACAAAGCTTTAAAGGAAAGCACATAATCACTTAAATTTACGATCAATACGTCAAAACCACCAATTTAAAATAACACCCTTCTATGATTTCTCTAAGCAGAGTTTAAATTTGTTGTCTGAACTTCAGAGACCCAGGAACTAGAACCACTTTCTTGTGGTTCTTGTCCCCTGCCTGTAGTTGGCTGGAAAAGTGAGGGAGAGCAGCATTCCTTCACAGTTCCTCCAGGAGTTAAGGGAAAGTTGGTGCAAAACAAATGTGTAGGAGCTCTTTGGAGGAAAAATGTAAAACAAAACAAAACAACAATAAAACTGAAGGAAAAGCCAGAGGTTTATAAAGACTCTGTGTTTTTGTTTGTTTGTTTTTGATAGAGGTCACTAACAAGCCAGACTTGACAGATGGCTTTGTCTCTGTACTATCCCACAAAAGCTGCAGCATTCACCTCTGGGATCCCAGATGTAAAGCAGTACTTTTTCATCACCCCTTCACAATCAACAAAGAATATCTGTTCTGGAGATTGATGCATTGACTTATTTGGCAAAGTTATCTTTAATTATGCAGAAATGGCTGTGAGAGTTGCCTTAGAAAACAACACAAATACACAAACAAATACACAAATGCCACAGCCTGGCCTGCTGTTTAAGAGCTCCAAGTCTGAGGGCAGCTAGCCTGCTCGGAAATGATCTCTGACAAGTTGCTTAACTTCTCTGTACTTAGATTCCTCTCCTGAAAGATATGATAGAGTGGAACTTAGAGGGTTGTTACAAGGATAAAGTAGTCTGCTAGTCTATGGAGGATGCTGAGACTAATTGCATGGCATGCAAATGTTAAAAAAAATCCCACTGAAAAGTGTTTTTGCAGGAATAAATGCAAATTTAATAGCCATTCGATTTTCATTCTAAAGAAACGTATGGAAATCCCTTAATTATCTGCCAGGGTAACTACCTTAAACTGACCCTAAGAGCTACTTATTTTGCTGTTCAACAGGATTGCTCTCCTTTCGCTAAGAGACTTGGGTGTTTACATGATTACATTCTAGAAATCAAAATGAACTCTTGCCTCTTTTACGGAACAGATGAGAAACAGTTTCGTGGTATTTATTATACATTTCA
>PVKH010046922.1:0-10351 GCA_004027955.1 Chaetophractus vellerosus | reverse complement strand
ACACTACATTTTACAACCCACATTAATTTGTAGTTGGTCCTAACCCTTCCTGGCACAGCTCTGTCAGAGGCACTAACTGTTTAACCAGGACCAAGGTGCTCACACACAGCCCCTGCCCCCATAGGATGTACGCGGACAACACTATAGGACTACATGTTTTTCCCTGAGAGGAGCATAAGACAAACAGAAGTTGCTAAGAGCGCCATCTTTCCAAGTGGCCCCTCCCTTTCCACTTTGGAAAATTTGCCTGAATTATGCAGCTAGTCAGCACTTAGACCACGTGCCTTCCACTATAAACAAACCCCCACTTTCCCAAAGCACTTGGGCTCCCTAAGCTCTCGCTGCTCCGACCTAAAATACCAGCTACGATCCTCCTCTTCAGTATTTCAGCAGTCACACCTAGTGAATGAGGAAGTAGAGGCACTAAACTCCACCAATTTATACCCATGTATATGCTTATTTCCACAGCTGAATATAGGGAGATGGGTCTTTTTAGTCACCTTACACAGATCTTAAGAAGATTAAGTAAAAACTACATAAAGTAGCAGCATCTTTGGCGGATTGGGAATCTAGCTCTCTCTCGCCTGAGAAGCAATAGAATTGCCATTGTTTCAAATAAACACCTCTTGCAGCAACCAATACTGGCTGAAACAAACAGTGTATAAAGAGAGTAATCCGCTGAGATTCAACAAGTCACGTATAAATCATTAACTTCAATGCCAAGGGATTCAAATCCAGAAATGCAGTTTTTTCTTGCCAATAAGTTCCACTGAAATTTATAAAACCCCTGTGACCTAATTTAAAGTGTTTTTCTTCTTTTCTCAGGCTTTTCCCAAACCTCATAGTATAAGCTGCTAATTCAATCATTTTCACTTCTCTGCCACCCGTCATTCTGTGATCAAAGAGTATTATTAACCCCCCCTAACAACACATTAAATAATCAAGCTGTCCAACAGATGCACATCAGAGCACTAATCTTCAATACTGGTGTGACTTAAAAACTGCTTAACTGTTTCTTCTCCCACAGCTAGTTTTAGTTTGCACTTCAAACAGCTCTTCTGCAGAGACACATATCTGGATGAAAGTACATGTTACTGAGGGGATGTTAATATGGAAGGTGTAAAAAGAAAAGAACATAACCTGGGGACCAAATAACAGAAACAAAAAAGTCATTGGTGGCAGCCACCTTTCAAACTTCTATATTATTAAAAAAGCAATCCTATTATCTCCCATGTACCCATCCATTCCCTGCTAGTCATAAAAGGAGACTCTCACCCATTACATTTTTAGCTGGAATGGCTTCGCTGGTTCCCTTTCCCATTAATACCAAAGTGCATTCTATATCAGACAAAGAAACTGCCTTAGGAATTGAAATAACAGCTAACATGAATGTGTCAATGCCTTAGAATATGTGGGATTATACAAAAAATGGACTCTAGCTCTATTATGAAGACTGCATGATTGCCCATTTTAAATCATTACAGGCTCCTCCTCTCTCGTATTCTTCGAAACACCCTAATCTGTGTCATCAGCTAAAAATCCAATGAAGAACACATCTTTGGTCACTGGATAAAATCATCTTAAAAAACACCTCCCATGATTGGAATATTTGCAAATGAATCAGATGGCCTGGAACACATACTGTGTGAAGGTGCAGGATAACCAGGTATATTGAACCTGAATTAAATGCTTTATTAAGGACAACAGAACAATTAGCTGCCTCTGAAGAAGGCCTTTCCTGTTTAATTTCATGTCAAATAGAGAGCTGGCCTGCCTAATTCACATGTACATAACGTGAGGGGACAGGGGGAGAAGCCTTAAAAGGAAATTTTGTCTATCTGATGTGCATAAATCATTTGGGTTTAAATTATATATATTTTAAAGGGATATATATACACACACAGTATTAGACATCAGCGTACAAATAAAAGCACTGGGGGTTAGATTACAACTACACAGAGAAATGCTATATCTTAAAGGGGAGAAACATTACGGGAGAAACGCTGAACAGAATGTCAGTTCGGAAGCCTCCAACTGCCGTTCAAGTAAGGATGGTTATGATTAAGTGGACTCTAATTAGGTCAAGAAGAAAAGAGAGACAAATGTGTGAGTTGGATTGGTTTTCCTTTCTCATCCTTTTCTTTTCTGTTTACCCCTTCTTTGCGCAGAGGCAAATAAAGTAATGAAGGGTGGCCAGTGAGCTGTATCCTTTCAGACCTGGAAGAGCGTGCAAGTGAAAAATACGCTCCCCCCCCCCCCCAAGCACAAAAACACAGCCGAGAAATACAAGCTAATGGTGCAGAACTTTCTAGATGTGTTGCCATAAAATTTAAGCTTAAATACTGTGACAGTTTATTGTAGAGGACGTGATGAAACAGTGACTTTCGGAGAAAAAGCTGTAGCTACTTTAGAAAAAACTTATTTCTGCAACTCCTTATAATGTAGAATAAGTCACAGCCTGTCACAGCTGGGAGGGGACTTAGAGATCATTTTTTTAAATGGTATAACAATGTATTTTCATAGGATAATTATGTACCAATAATTCATTTAAACTAAGCACAATACTTCAAAATAGTTGGCACAAAACAAGAACTTACAGATCACATTTACTAACAAAAGGTCTAGTTGTTTAAAAAATTTTAACTTATAATAAAATTTCCAAAAACAAAAGATGAAAAAATATTATATAAATCCCTTTGTGGTACAGGATGTCATAAACTTATTTATGTAACACAGAAGGCAGATTTTTGTGCTAGAAACAATATGGAGAAGAATCTAAATTAAACCCAAAATTCAGTGAATGGGTATTCATAAATGTCTGGTTAAATGAGGCTCAACTTTGTAGGGACCAGGAACCTTTGAGCATCACATTGTTCATACAAATAACTTCTCCAAATATCAGCAGTATACTTTTCTATCTAAGCAAAGATATTTTTCCCCTTTGATAACTCAAAATCCTGCTGTTCATCTATCAAAGTTTTGAACAATACTTGGTTAACCTCTTCAAGTTAACTACCAATGCCACCCTTCAGATGCTGATTCTGTTGCATTTTCTTGTAAATTTTTTTCCAATAAAGCTAGAGCCTATGATAGGGAAAACGCATAATAATAAAAAATTGGTCTTAGAGATTCTTCCTTCAAGAGTAGTTCAGCAAATATTTTTGGAAAGCCTACTATGTTTCCAGCTCTAGACAACTGGACAGGTGCAGCACCCGCTTTCAGTGTGCTAATCCTCTAGAAATCCAGGCTGCATCCTGCCTCCCAATCACCAGGAGTCTTCAGTTCATCTTGCAGGATATGCAGAGAAACTGATCTCTATAAGAGTAAACAAATCCTTCCTTCTGCACGTTGTCATCTGGATTCTCGAGAGGATTTTGAAACCTGTATGTGGACAAGGCCTATACTTTCATTTATCTAATTGCTTTTTGCTACTTTTGGCAGCGCCAAGTGTTCTGCCCTTCCTCTCAGTCGTCCCCAGCATGCCCTCTGCAGTGGTCTGTCTAGCTGGGTTTTTCTGTGACATCCAGCCACAGCTTTCTGTCCCCTTCACTGTGAACTTCAGATCTTTGCAAATAATCTCTTCCTGAATGCTATTTAGAATTATTATCCTCAAAAAGACAATGGTTTCTTGAGGATTCTTGTAGGTGGTACTGAAAGAGACTATACTAAAGAAATGCATAATTCAGCAAAGGTTTCTTCTAATGTGCTATCAATCCTTACCACTGAGGAAACTGGACTCTGTTGACAGTTAAAACCTTCTTGGTGTGGGATAAAAATTTATTCACATGATGGGTAGCAAAAAAAAAAAAAAAGGCACTTTGATATTAAATTGAAATTTATACACACACATTAAGTTTGAAACATAAAAACCCCAACTAAACCATAAATATTTAAAATATGTGTATTCACTGGTATGTCTATTACCCTCATCATAAACCATATATAATTAGGAATTCAACTATTTATGAACTCTGCAAGTCAGATACTGTCCAGCAAACTGCCATCTATGAACCATATTTTAAAAAAATATATTTTAACTCTAATAATGGTAATTCAGTAAACTTTAATTTTTCAAGTGTTTTCAAAAAGAATTATCAGAAGCATCCTCCAGTTATAAAACACAGTTAAAAATCCATTTACCCCAAACGAACTAACAGTTGCCTCTCAGAGGCAGCCACAGCCTCATGCTAGAAGTATCCCCCCTTCACATGACGAGGTAATATAGTCATCTTTCATCACTTCACTGACTACTGGCATTTTCAGAGTATTTTAAATAGCCCGGTTTCAATTTTACAAAACAATAAGGATATATATGCAGAAAGATACTCATGTGTTCTAGGTAGCAGACATTAACAACTTCCAATGCAATCTCTAGGGATAATTTGCAGTTCTGAAACATTCTTTTTACATTTCCAGCAGTCAGTGTGGGGTTTATTCCTATTCCATCATTGGTAATAATTTCACTAGTTGCTGCAGGAACTTTAAATTCCTCTGCTGCAAAGACTGCTGTGAAAGGGGTACTTTCAGGAACACTGAGTACTTTGTAGGGCAGCCGTGGACCCGATGTCATTGTGATCTTGAAGGAAACCTTCGACATGGCAGAGCTGGGGTGAGCCAAGCTGCTAGAGAATATTTAATAACTTATTTTGTGGATGAGTACACTGAAGCCCAAAAGGGGTGATTAATTCAAGGTCAATGATGAGAGGTAGAGGCAGGCGAGGAATCCAAGGATTTAGGCCTTTCTGCCCAATTAATTTGTGGCCCATTTGGTTCTGCAACTGGTAAAGGGTCTCGGTAAAATACTGGAAGAGTTGTGTGTGGGACCATTTCTATGGATCCCTGAAGCCAAAATTATCTTCTTAATAATACTAAGACATTGTTTGTCTTTTCTTTCTTATTTTCTGATGTGTATACAGTGGAGTTTTCCAGAAGATATGTGATGTGTCGTATAGTAACAGGCTGATACAAAAACAGGTATGAGAATCTAATTTCTCCTTTATAATAATAACTCTTCTTACCAAATTTATTTTTTGTTTTGAAAAACAATTATTTTCATAAAATAATATTTTAAATTAACATGATGGATTTATTATTTTAAATGAATTAATGGATAAAATCTTTAAAAAATTCTCAGTTTTAATTTTGAAAATACTAAATATTGATAGATAAAACCTACATACACAAACATATGCTCTGTGGGTTCCTCAATAATTTTCAATAGTGTAAAAGTGTCCTGAGATAAAAGATTGAGAACTGATGTACTAGAACATTAACAAATAATTTGAAAGTAAATAATCATGGAGGTGGAATTTTACAAAAATATTCTCCATCAAATCAACTCCTCCTTTTTGGGTCCATCTTTCACCTTCATAAGGAGCATGATTCTAATGAAAAGGACATGAGACTTGTATCAATGATCTATAACAGTGATTAGGGTGCTTCCTGGCTTTGGGTTTAGGCAAAAAAGCATATGGAGTGGGAGTTAGATTTTGGCTCTGCCATTTACCAGCTTTGAGAACTGGTCAAGTTAGACCTCAGTTTCCTTGTCTGTAAAATGGAGACAAATGTAACACCAACCTGCATGAACAAGCTAATACAAGAAAAGTAGTGGTTCAGTGCCTGGCACATGGGTTGTGTTAAGTTCAGCCATTATTATGATTCAAAATCCTGTGCCCTTCCAACAATGCCGGACTGTTTCCTTTACACCATTCTGCTTGAACCTTACATTCCATAGTGAAACTTAAAATTAAAACTGTGTCTATTAGCTCAAATGTGTACCTGCTTCCATTTTCTTCTGTATTTTTCCTGCTACTCCCTTGTTATCTGATCTTGGGCAGGTCATTTAACTTCTCTGGGCCTAATTTGCATAAAGCAAAGGCAGCAAAATCCCTATTCCAGGCAGCATAACTCAACAATTAAGGAATGTGGACTCTGGGCTGGTTCACATTGGTTTGAATCCCTGTTCTTGTTGATTGATTACCGGCCACATCATCTGGGGCAAACTGTATAATCTCTAGGTACCTCAGTTTCTTTGTCTGTAAAATGGAACTGGAAATCATATCCGCCTCATAGCATTATTGTGAGGTTAAATTAGTTAATGCATATAGAGTACTTAGGGCAATGCCTGGCATGTAGGAAACACTAAAAAGTGTTTCACGGTTTATTGTTATTAGCTACAAAGTCAGAGTAGGCTAGAGCAGTTTTTCTCCAAGTCTGGGAAGAAAAATGTCTACTGCTTTGTTATTCCTTCCATGGCTTTCTTTTCTTCTCCTCTTGTACTTCCGGATCACAACAAAACCTGTGCTGGGAATGCTGACCAGATGGCCACATCAGCCAGTCAGCCAACTCCACTACCATCTCTTTCAGTTCTGAATTGTAATGATGCTTTATTTCTAATTGGTCCTCAAATTGTTTTAATACAACCAACAATTAAGCTGTGGCTCTTGCCCAAGGCCTCTGAGGCAAGCATTATCCTTTTCTGAAATGTTTTGCTTTTCAATGTCAAAGAACCAAAATCTCATAAAAAAGCAATAGTGTAAGATACTAATAAAACCAAATAAATGGCAGTATTTTTACAAATGAAATTGATAATACCAAGGAGGAACAAGCAAAGTCATTAATAAGACAAACTTCCAACCAAAGGAATGAGGAATAACAGATAAGAATCTGGCACCCACAATGCCAGCCATTTAACCATGTTGTAATTTTACATTCCACTCAGTGGTCCAAATCTGGTTACTGTAAAGACACACAAATGTGGTAAGAACTGTTGGTTTGTGAGGATGAGATTTTACTTGGCCTCTTTCATTTCAGCTTTCCTGATTTCTATCTCCATGTGAAGCCAAATTTACCATGGGACCAAAAAAATACTGTAATTTTTTTCCTATTTAATTTTCTATCTTCTTGATTGTGGAAGGGTATCAACTTTTCAGTAAGGATTTTTACAATATGCTATAACTTATTATTTTTTTTTAAGTTTTGGCAGTGTGGGGAGGACCATTGCTTAGAGGGAAAAAAAAATCTGCTTATGCTGCAACCAGGATATTCAGGGGTTGTAAAAAATAATCCTTTGACAATGGTGGGGGTAGGGCAGAGAGCAGCTGTTTAAAGAGGGTGATCAAGGAAAGCCTATCTGAGAAGGAGATGTATGCACTGAGACTGAAGGAAGTGAAGGAGCAAGCATGAGGTGGGTGGGAGAGAGCGTTCAGGCAGAGGAACAGCAAGTGCTCTGAGGCAGAAATATGCTTGGTCTGTGGGAAGAACACCAAGGAGGCATGTTTGGTCAGAACAGCATCAGCAAGGAGGGGACAGGCAGGGGAGGAAGTCAGAGACTGGAGGAGATCAGATCACACTGGGTCTCGAGGACTTTGGGTTTTATTTACTCCAGGAGAGATAGAAAACACAAGAGGGCTTTGAGTCAAGGAGTGACATTCTGGGTGACCTGTCCTGCAGAGCATACTTGACAAAATACAGTGCTAGACTGGGAGATAAGGAGAAGCATAAAACCTAGCTTCAAGGAGTCTGCGCAAGCATGAGGATGGGCTGTTATGACATACATACCAAGTCGTGTTTATTCCTGGGGTTGGGGGATTGTACTTCAGGAGTTATGGAGAATATTGGCTCAGGCTTGGTAAAACTTAAAAAATAAAACCAAAAACAAAACCCCCCAAATCAACACTTCCTTGTTTTATGTGATTTTGTACAGGCATACAAGGATTTGTGTGTGAGATACACTTTGCAGAGAAAATATTGTGTCCTTTTCCAAATTCTAGCCCATTAGAGTATCTTTCTAGGTGTCAACTAATAATTAATAAGTAAGGCTATAGAGAAAATTTAACAAGGCACTAAAGGGTTTTCATACACGTGATCACTCGTGACCCTCACAACAATCTTGTGAGGTAGGCAGGGCAAGTATGATTTCCCTCCTTTGGCAAATGAGGAAACATGGAGTTCCTGCCCACATCACACAGCTGGTTGGTGATGGCTGAGGAAGGAATGAGCCACGATTCTTTAGCTGTGAATTCAGATTCTTCCCATGACACCGTTGTGTGTCTCTCAGCCAATAACTTACCAAGGAAATAACCCCCAAAATGAAGACTCAAACACAAGGGGATACAGTTGAGTCAAAGGAAGATATTATTCTGTTGGGAATAGCAATGAGGAGCCCTACTTTGCTTCGACATTAGGGGATTTGCCATCTTGTTATATATGGAGCTTCGGTGACTTAACCTAGCTCTTCTTTTGCATAATGTTCTACTGAATATGTGTTAATATTCCATGTGGGAAAACACAGTTTGTGAAAAGACGCACCATTTGTAGATGCGTTGGGTGCCACTGTTTGCTCTTAAAACCCAAACATCCCTGGTTTTAGAGAACTTGTTCTTGTATAAGCCATGGCCTGGATCCATTTGTGAAACAGAAGGGAAGGGAAAAGAAACTAAAAATTACTTACTAAATAGACGTCTAGCACTGAGGCATTATCATCCTGCATTTCCAGAGCATTTGGTTCAGCAGTCAAGTAGATGGTCCCCTCTTCCAAGGTGAAGGTTGAACTGGAAGGTAACCCTTTCCTGGAAAAATAAAGAATAATAATGAGCACCTTGCTTCACAACAAAATCCAAAGTAACCTCCAAAGTTGTAGCTAAAGAGACTGAGGTAGGCAGCTTTTTGGGGATTAAAAAAAGTTTACAGAGTTCAAAGGAAATATGCACATCACTGGAAGTTTAAAGGATTTGATTTTTTTAGTAGTGCTTTTTCTCAGTCCACTTCAGTTCATGAGATACTTTTTTGCATTTTTTTTCTTTGCATTTTTGAGATGTGCTTTGTAAGTTTCATGCCTGTGAGAGGTGAACTGCTGTGAACTGAGAAGCCCACTGGTTATCTCTGACTCTGGTATTTGGTCTAGCTGTTTAAGTTCTCTTTTCACAGTATTCATGGTTTGCCAGTTCATAGAGGATAACCTTGTGCATGATTAGCATTGAGGATTTTTCTTTTGACAGGCTTTTTTTGTAGGATAGGTTCAATTATATCAGTGGTTCTCAAACTTAAATGTGAACCAGAATCCCCTTTAGGGCTTGTTACAACTAAATTTCCTACACTATACCCCATAGTTCCTGACTCAGTAAGTCCGGCATGGGGTCCATGATTTTACATTTTTAACAAGCTTCCAGGTGATGCTGATGTTGATGGTCCAAGGATCACACTCTGAGTAACAATGAATTACATATATTGTATTACCTGCTTTTCAGGATTGCCTAAATGTACCCTCAGTAACAAGAACAAAAGTCAAAGGAATGCAGGCACAGTCATGTTAGAAAGTCTTTTATGATGGGAAATCACCTTGTTTCACTGTGATATAATCAGGGTTAATAGTACTTAACCATTTTAATAGTATTATATATTTTTAAAAAAGATTTTATTTATTTATTTCTCCCTACCCACTTGTTGTTTTGTACTTGCTGTGTGCTGTATCTTTAGGAGGCACCGGGAACTGAACCCGCAACTTCCAATGTGGGAAGGAGGCACCTAATCACTTGAGCCACCTCTATTCCCTGCTTTATTGGGTCTCTCATTATGTTTTTTCTTCTCGTGTCTCTTGTTGTATCATTTTGTTGTGTCAGCTTGCTGTGCTTGCCTGTTGCATCAGCTCGCTGTTTTGCTTGGTTTTCTTTAGGAGGCACCGGGAACCTCTGCTCCCTGCTGTATTGTGTCTCTCATTACGTTTTTCTTCTTGTGTCTCTTATGTCATCTTGTTTTGTCAGCTTGCTGCACCTGCCTGTCACGCCAGCTCACTCTCTTCTTTAGGAGGCACTGAGAACCGAACCATGGACCTCCCATGTGGTAGGTGGGAGCTCAGTCGCCTGATCCATATCTGTTTCCCAACAGTATTTATTTATGTATTTATTTTCTTCATTTTAATTGATTTAAAAGACTGTCTAAAAATTGGGTTTATAATATATGTAGAAGTAAAATTTATAACAACCATAGCACAAAGGATGGGAAGGAATAAAACAATGCTGTAAGGTTCTTACATTATACTGAAGTTGTATAATATTACTTGAAGATCGATGCAGCAGTATTTATTTATTTATTTATCTCCCCCCCCCCCCCCCGCTGCTTGTTCTTGCTGTGTTCATTTTTGCTTTTGCATTCTTCTGTGTCTGCTTGTCTCCCCCTGCTGCGGCATCCCGCCGAGTCAGCTCACCGCGCGGTGGCTTGCCTTCTCGAGGTGGCCTGCCTTCTTGAGGAGTCCCCGGGAAACGAACTCGGGGCCTCCCATGTGGTAAACCAGGGCTCTACCAATTGAGCCACAGCTGGTTCCCCCCAACAGTATTTAAATTGGGCATTAATT
>PVKH010046921.1:0-10346 GCA_004027955.1 Chaetophractus vellerosus | reverse complement strand
GCAGCCAGTCCCCGGTCCCTGTGAGTAGTGTCGTCACCGAAAAGCGCCGACGACACCAAATCTTGTCACATTTAATTTAGTTCAAATTATTATTTTCCACTCTTGCACATTTCCATACATCAAGTTATTGAACACTTTTCACATATCTAATACAGTAATTGTATTGAGATTGTTTTAATACCTTTGAATGTGAAGAGGTAGAAGTAACAAAATACAGGTTGAAATGTGCTATCTTTCTTATCAATGAACACTGACATTTCAAGTGGACTTGATCACAGTTATTTGTAAATGAAGAGATTGTGTCACTGTTGATAGTTCTATTATCAACCTAATAGCTTGTTTATTTAATTGATGATAGGCCTTAACTAGGGATTTTGACCTGCTCTTATTGCAATATTTAAGCTTAAATACTTATGTCCAGTTAGAGGACACAAAGGAAGCACACATATTCTTGATTCTTTAATCTTCAAATATAGTATTATTTAACAGATTCTTTTAGCTGAGTATTACACAAAGTGTTTTACCTTTTGGTTACTGTAACCTATTCACCATTTCACATTTATATTAGACATATATATATGTGTAATTCATTTTTTATTATAATTTTATCATTAATTATGTTAATATTTATATTTCTCACCAATTTAAAAATAATCTAGGTTTAGTATTTCTCAGTAATATTAATAGATATACACAAAGTATATCTTTTTAACTTAAAAATAAAAAGCTAATTCCAACAGTCAGCTTTAACCTTCATATGATAATTTTGTAAGCTTAATACTTGGAGAGTTGAAAAAATATATATCTGTGTCATCCCTTATACATGCATAATCAAAATTCACATCAAGAATTTCCTATATAAGTGTTCTTTTGATTTCCTTTTGTTAGTTACATGATCTATACCTTTCTCATCAGAGACATTTCTAGGGGAAAAAAAACATTGGAGGCAGATTCTAAGACACATTGCAAGTGTAGTGAGTAGAACCAACAAGACTGGACCTAAAGTGCCAGTGTTTGAATTTTGAATTCTTGATTTGCTTGTTCTGTGACCTTGAGCAGGGTGCCCTGCTTTTCAAAGCCTCTGTTTTAACAGAAGTGTTAAATATATTAAATTTATGAAGTTTTGGAAAAGGTGCCTGGAACATTGTACTACATGAAGGTTAGCTATTTACATAAGAGCAATTCCAAATATTGATTCATCAAAATAAGTTAATTAATTAAAACTGTATCTATAATAGAGTGGATAAATATTCATTATTTGGAGATGGAAAATACATGAAATTAAAGACAAATTAAAAACTAGTAATTAGAAGACATAAATACCTAAGAAGATATTTCATGTATATTTCAAAAGCAGGTTGCTATAAATAAAGGACCATCAATGGGGAAACATGATTTGAAATGAGAAAAATAGATATGTTGAAATAAAGTATTTAGTTAAAGTGCAAATATATGAAAGGAGGTAACTAAAGGCCCAATTGGCTATCTAAAAGTTAAGGAAATATAAAAGATGTAATGCAATAAAAACAATTGAGAGCAATAGCCTTAAAAGGATTAAAGTCTCTAGTAAAAAGGCAGAAATTGATAGAATAGTCAAAAAAGACCCAACTATGTGCTGTCTGAAAGAGACAACTTAAGTTCAAAGGATGAAATTGAAATTTTGGAATAAAAATACCAAGCATGTAGTAACTAAAGAGATCCAGGGTAAATATACTAATAGCAGATAAAATATATTTTAAGTCTAAAACAGTTATGAGGTACAAAGATAATGATTATATAGTGATAGTGTGGTCAATTCAATAAGAAGATGTAACAATTATAAATATATATTCCTAATAGCAGAGCCCAAATATATATATATATATATATATATATATATAAAGCAAATACTGATTTGAAGGGAGAAATTGGTGATTCTACATTAATAATGGAGACTTTAATACACCACTTTCAATAATGGATAGATCATTTAGTGAGAATATAACTAAGGAAATACAAGATTTGAATGATATTCTAATCCAACAAGGCCTAACATACGTTTATATAATTGACCCAACCACAACAGAATACACATTCTTCTCAAGTGAACATGGATCATTCTACAGACTAGAACATATGTTAGGTCACAAACAAGTCTCAATAAAGTCAAAAATACTGAAATCATACAATGTATATTCTCTGACCATAAAAGAATGAAACTATAAGTCTATAAGAGGGAGAAATGGAAAATTCACATATAGGTGAAAATTAAACAACATATTCTTTAAAAATCAATGGGTTAAAGAAGAAATCACAAAGGAAATTAGTAACTATTTTGAGGTGAAATAAATGAAAGTTCAACAAACCAAAACCTATGGGACGCAGCAAAGACAATGCTAACAGGCAAAATTATGGCTCTAAATGCTCACATTAAAGAAGAAACAAATCAAATGATCTAATCTCAAAACTGGAAGAATTAGAAAAAGAAGAACAAACTTAACCCATGACAAGCAGATGGAAGGAAATAATAAAGATTAGAGGGGAGATAAATGAAATAGAGCAAAGCAAATAAATAAATAAATAAATAAAAAATAATAGAGAGAATCAACTAAACCAAAAAGTGATTCTTTGCAAAGACCAATAAAAAGTGAGAAGATAAAATAAATGAAATTCATAAATGAACAGGAGACATTACTACTGATCCCACTGAAATAAAAGACTATAAGACGATACTATGAAAAACTGTATGCTGGGCCTGGCTAGATAGCTCAGTGGATAAGTGCGCACTGGGGTACCACATGGGAGGACCCGGGTTCGGTTCCCGGGGACCTCTCCGAGTGGGCAGACGGCCTTGAGAAAGGCAAGCCACTGTGGGCAGGGCAAAAGCCACCGTGGGCAAGACAAAAAGCCACCACGGGCAGGGCGGAGCCCCCACGGGCATGGCAAAGTCACCCATGAAAAGCGGAGCTGCTGCCTGCGAAGCGGAAGCCGGCAGCCCGCAAAAACATGGAGGACTGCTGCCCACAAAACATGGAGCGGAGCCGCCCGTGAAAACGGAATGAAGCCACCCATGAACGGAGCGAGCCGCCGCCGCGGAGGGCCGACTCAGGGCGTCACCGCAGGGACAGGGGGAGACAAGAAGCAGACATAGAAAAACACAGAAGAATGGACACACAGCAAGAGCAAGCAGAAAGGGGAGGGGTGGATATGTAATAAATAAAAAATAAGTCTTTAAAAGAAAAAAGAAAAACTGTATGCCAATAAATTAGACCTGGATGCAATATAAAATTTTTAGAAAAACACAAACTACCTACATTGACTAAAGAAGAAATAGAAGATCTCAAAACAGAAATTACTATTAAAGAAATTGAATCAGTAAATCACAAACCTCTCAAACAAAGAAAAGCCCAGGTCCAGGTGACTTTACAGGACAATTTTACCAAACATTCCAAGAAGATTTGACTCTAGTTCTGATCAAAATCTTCCAAAAAATTGAAGAGAAGGTATTTTAGTTGTTAAAGGGCTGCTGATGCAAAGTACTGGAAATATGTTGGCTTTTAAAAAGGGTATTTATTTGGGGTAAAAGCTCACAGTTCCAAGGCCTTGAAAAGTCCAACTCAAGACACCCCAAAATGAATTCAGCAAAGTGGAGTAGTACAAGATCAATTCCCACAAATTGGTAGTGTTTCCATAAGCGAGCAATGAGCAATCAGAAGAAGAGTTTTTTAAAATTCAATTCATTTACCATTGCAGCTAAAATAATCAAATATCTAGTAACATATCTATCCAAGGCTACAAAGCATTTTTGAAAGCAATCAAAGCAGGCCTATATAAATGGAAGGACATTCCATTTTCATGAATTGGAAGACTAAATATTGTTAAAATCTCATTCCCACATATGTGATTTATAGTTTCAATACAATACCAATCAATACCCACCAACCTTCCTTGCAGATATGAAAAAGCCAATCATCAAATTTGGATGGAAAGTTAAGGGGTCCCTAATAGCTTAAGTCATCATGAAAAAGAAGAATGAAGTTGGAGGACTCACAGTTTCTCCAACTTCAAGCTCCTTAAAACTTATTACAAATCCACACTAATCAAACATTATTGAAGGGAGTCAAGGAGAGACATATAGACCAAGGGAATTGAATTGAGAACTGAGAAATCAACCCTCACATTTATGACCAATACATATTTACAAAGGGGCAAAGACCACTTTAGTGGGAAAGAGCAGTCTCTTCAACAGATGGTACTTGGTAAACTGTATCTCCAGCTGCAGAAAACAGAGGAAGACCATTGCCTCATACTTTATACAAATATTAACTCAAAATGGGTCAAAGACCTGGAACAGCCAGAAATATCAAACTCCTAGAAGAAAGCATAGGAAAGCATCTCCAGAAACTTGTGTTAGCCAATAGTTTCTTAGACTTTATACCCAAGCAGCAAAAGAAAAATAAATAAATGAGACCGCATCAAAATTTAAAATGTTTGCTACTCACAGGACTTTATCATGAAAGTAAAAGAACAATCTATACAATGGGAGGTTTAGCTGAATAAGGTTTAATATCAAGAACATGTAAAGAAATGCTTCAGCTTAACAATGAAAAGACAAACAACCCAATTAAAAATTGGGCAAATGATCTGAATAAATCTCTCTCCAAAGATTATACATATGACCATTAAGAACATGAAAAGTCAGGGGACAGTATGGGGATATGGAATGTGATGTTAATGCTTGAAAGGTACAGGATTCCTATTTTGGAACAATGCAAATGATTTGGTAACAGATGATGGTAATTGTAATACAACATTGTGAATGTAATTAACAACACTGAAATATATATCTGCATGTGATTAAAAATGGAAATGTTAGGTTGTACCTATGGCAACAATAAATTTTTTTAAAAATCCATGGAACTACATTACACAAATAGTGGTCCCAATATGAAACCATGGGCTATCGTTAATAGTACAAGTATAAAAACATGTTTTCATCAATTGTAACAAATGTTCCACACCAATGCAAGGTTTTCATAATAGGGTGGTCTATAGAAATCCTGTATTTTATGTGTGATTGTTTTATAAACCTACAACCTTTCTAATAAAGAATGAAAAAATCAGAAAAAGGAGGACATTACAATTACTGGGAAAAATAAAAACTGTAAAAAACCCCACCATTCTTCACATATCAAGCTGCCAAATATGTGCCCAAATAACATTAGTTACATAGTTTAAGAAAATAGAGGATAGATTAATTACCTAAATGTATGTATAATCTCTTTGGACATATAATGATACTAACTATAATCATTTTCTCATGAATATTTGTTTTCTCCTAACAGTGAAAAATCAATGTTTCCTTACATAGAAATAAACACTTATAAACTCCAATTACTTTGTCTTATATTGGTTAAATCTGTGCTAAAGCCATAGGCCCTCAAATTTGCTGGAGCTGGCTTGCACTTGCTCACAAGAGCCCGGTTAAGGTGCCTGTTCTCAACTCCACTAAATTAACATTGCTAGCTTAAAGATTTTGCATTTATTTTAAATTAATATTTTCATAATTATTAGAATAAATTTTTCTAAGGCTAATTTCCTGTTTTTTCAAAAATTGTATTGAATAGGAAAGGGAGCTACTTTCTAAATTTCTAAAGTTCTTGTGTTAGTGTCTCAGTGTTAATAAAATAGATGTACCATTTGAGCATAGTCAGAAGTCTAAAATAGAGCTTTAGGAGTTTGGCTTGCATTACTCTTGCTGTTAATTGTTGTTAGTGGACCCAGGGTACACCATTTTCTTGCCCATTTGTCTCTGCAGGTCTGTCACTGATCTGGCTAATGCCTTTTCTCTTCACTTCTCCACCACACCTCACATTTGTTGGCTTTGATGTCAGCAGTTTTGTCATTTGAGTTATATAAAATTTCCTGAGACCCTACTTGCTTTGATTTTGGGACAGATTGGCTTTGAAATGTAAATTACTTTCTAAATTCTATAAGAATTCATCATGTTTGCTTTGTTATATTACATGTTGTAATTAAAGTATATTTTGAGTATATCACAGTTAGTATATCTAATAATTTCTTGAATTTTAGACACATTCTAGGACTGTATTTCTAGGGATGACTGTCAAACGGAAAGGATGAAGTCAGTGAGACAAAACAGCTGCCCAGTCTCTGTGGAGTCTGGCATGTTTACAATGCTTTAATGGAATGGCTCAGTGGAAACCAGAGTTGTCATATATGAGACTCGTCTCCGGGATCTCCAAAATTCTCTCTCCTGGGATTGCAGTCATGAATTTCTTTCTAGTGTTGCATTTTCTTTAAAATTCTCTAGTGTATTTAAAGCTCTCTTTGAAAGATTTTCATTTTAAAAATCAATATTTGTTTCTTTTAGGGCATATTTCAGAGTATTTGAAGCATTGCTATTTTTTCAGTGTTATTTTCTGTTGCCCTGTCTGATTAATGAAAGTGGATTTACTACAAAAACAATGATGTAGCTTGAAATCATGAATTTCAAAAATAAATGTGAATTTTCTCCTTGAAATTCTGTGCTTTTTGGTCAAAAAAGCAAGGCAGATTGTAATGAAGTAGTATTATTTTAGAATTTTAAAAATTACTTTTTTTCTGCTTAAATAGGTTTTAAATAAAACTTGAAAATATAAATTAGCATTTACTTGTAGTAGTTTTTTTACTACTAAGATTTGTTGCCATCAAAGAGAAGAAAGATTGATATTGCTAACTTGGAAAACAAAAATAATCGTGCATAAGCTCAAATCTTTCATTTATATCCAGACAGATACAAGAATGTAAAAAATTACTTATATAATCACCAGCTGAGATCACAGGAGACTATATTTATGACATATGATAGCAGTAAGCTTCACATGGTTTGGATGTTTGTCAACTTATATTAAATTGGAAAGTCAACTCAATCTTCTTAAAATAATCACACATATAACAAAGGAGTAGAATTAACAAGATTTTAAAAAGTTCTTGGATTACATAATAGTTGAGTAATTTTTCTCAAATTATAATTTTAATGATTATTGGCTATTAAGATGTCTTTCATTTGGTGACAATTACAGGAGCAGAAGTATCCAAAAAAATGCTCTTAAGTGAGAGTTTTGGTTTAAAAGTGATTTCTGTCATTTGGAAAATCTGTATTTAGAAACAAAGGCACATATATTTTAAGTGAATATCCCATGTTCAGACAACTAATTAGTGTCAGGGGCTAAAACGCAAGTTTCCTTATCACAGGTTTTTGGAATCACAGATATATACTCCCTCTTTTGTGCTGTATGTGTCTGTAACATACCTGTTTCAAAGGAGCTGATTGGAATACACAGAAACAAAAGGTGCATAAGCAGTTCACACATTCAATCGCACATTCTTCTAATTAAAGTGGATTTGTGAACAAGGGTCATAGCTTTCGTTCACCAATAGTACCTCCACAGCTAGCACAGTATCTGAGTTTAAGGAGGTGTATGATAAATATTTATAGAATGAATAACTGATGAATGAAGAAAAATTAGGCTATATTTGACTAGTATATGTTGGGATAAATCATTTTCATGGATGTTAATAACCACAAACTCTATTTGTCTGTGGTTTCATTTTTCATTAGTGAATAAAACACAAAGCATTAAATGATAATGCAAGAGTAGTAATAACTCAGTTACTAATATTTTGATAAAAATATTAGAGCTAGTCAAATCCAAGAAGGCACCACAAAACTAATGATAGTTTGAAAATGAGAACTCTACTTAAAATTTTAAATCATATACTAAATGAAATCATTATATTGTCAGTATTTCAATTCACTTCACAGATAAGGCAAAAATGATTATAAGGGTTAGAACTAAGGAATTTGATAATAATGAACTGTTGTAAATTAATTGCAAAATTGTGGATTATAGCAGTTCTTTACAATTACTCAATTTTATAAAAACTTTTGCATTTTTAATGTAAGAAATTTATACATTGATGTGCTCTTGCCCAGCACTTGGAACATGTGTGTGGGCAGGGTTTTAGAATATTGAAATCCCTTTTGTTCAGAAATTAAACGCACAAATTATATCCAAGCATGACTTTTGAATTATTTTTTGCCTTTATATCTAGTGTGCCTTTCAACTCATTTGTAAAATGAACCTTTTCATATGCTCTGCTCATGAGTTTTAGATGTTTTACACTGAGCCTGCATTTTCATTAAGCACTCATCAAAGAGGTGTCATGATACAATATGATTCTTGCTCACATACACCCACAAAATTTTCTTAGAAAGGAACGCTACAGAAATATAAAACGTGATATGTTTATTGTGAAAACTGGAAAATGGACCAAGATGGGGGACATTTCTGAGGTGCACAATGGGACATAAATGATACAACCATATGAGATTAGGTTGACAGATTCAAGATGCATTTGTACAAGAGCAAAAGAACCTCTAATGGTTTGAAAAAATACTTCACAATTAGTGGTGCAACCATATTTCAGGTCATTATATGCTGGTAGAGACAAACCTATAGAAGAAATAATGGGAGTAACTGAAGAGAATCTATTAATAGATAAACCCTGCAAGCAATGTCTGTGACCCTGGAAAGCCTGGAGATTACATTTCTTCACAAAGGTTTTTCAACTGAATTCAGGCAACTGTCAAGGGAACCTTAATTACAATAAGCACTAATAATAGGACTTGCTTTTCAAATACAACTATTAAATATATTATTTTGCCTTATTTCCATACTTTTATAATTGTTAAATGTAGCATATATTGGGATATTATCATTTAAAAAAATCTATAAACTCTTACCTCACCCCATCATAGTCAATGCAATTTCTAGTTGTTAAAATAGATTGTTTTAAAATCCTTCATAATTGGGAGTGGGTGTAGCTCAGTGGTTGAGCACCTGCTTCCCGCATGGGAGGTCCCAGGTTCAGTTTCTGGTGACTCCTGAACAACAACAATAACAAACAACAAGCAGAAAAAAAACAATTTAGTAGAGTGTATTAGTCAGCCAAAGAAGTGTGGATGCAAAATACCAGAAATCTGTTGGCTTTTATAAAGGTTATTTATTTGGGATAGAAGTTTACAGTTACAAGGTCATAAAGTGTAAGTTACTTCCCTCACCAAAGTCTGTTGCCAAGTGCTGGAGCAAAATGGCTGCTGACATCTGCAAGTGTTCAGCCTTCCTCTTCCTCCTAAGGCTCCATGGTCCTAGCTTTTTTCAATATCAGCTGTAGTGTCTCTCCCATGGCTCATTCCTCTTGGGGCTCAGCTATTCTGTTCTCTCCACAAGGTCAGCTGTAGACTATCAGGCTGTCTCACTTCACATGGCCTCTGCCATGTCTATGGAGCCATCTCTATTCCTCTTTGTTCATCTTCTGCATGTTTACTTCCTGGGGCTCCAGCTCCAAACTCCAACTGTCCCCTCTGCCTTATTGTTTTCTCTGAATCACCACCAATCGACATACTACTGACATGGCCCAATCAAAGTCCTAGTCATAATTTAATCAAGTAAAAGTGAAATCTCTGAATTCAATACAATCTAAGGGTATCACTAGCCCAGAGGAACTGATCAATTTTCAAACATAGTCAGTATTTCTTTTTGGAATTCATCAATAATACCAAACTGCCACAGGGAGCCAATGTGGTTCAGTGATTGAACACTGGCTTCCCAAATATGAGGTCCTGGGTTCAATCCCCGGGCCCCAGTACCTAAAAAAAATCCTAAATAAGATTTTAAGCATGAATACTTGTCAATCCAGTAAAAATTATGTAGCAGAAACAACCAGAATTAGGGATTATGGCAATTTGATATTATTGATGAATTCTGAAAAGAAATATTGATTATGTTTTTAAACTGCTCTGCTCCTCTGGGTGTGATGCCCTTTGATTGTATTAAATTCAGATCTTTCCCTTTCACCTGATTAAATTAAGATAGGGCTTTGATTCAGCCAGGTCAGTAGGATGTTGAGTTCCTGCCCCTGTGGTAGATGGACACTCAAACAGAAAATGACACAGCAGAAGAGAGATCTTAGTTTTGATGCTGGAACCCTAGGGAAAGAGCCAAGCCTTTCACCTTACAGTTTACAGCTGGCCTTGTGGAGAAAGCAGAGCAGCTGAGACCTGAAACAGTTGAGCTCCAAAAAGAGAGATGAGCCTTATGCCACACTACTACTCAGATTGGAAGAAGCTGGGACCATAGAGGCTTAACAGGAAGACAAAGGCTATGCCCTCACAGAGACCAGCAGCTATCTTGCTCCAACACCTGGCAACAAACTTTGGTGGGGGAAGTAACTTACCCTTCATGACTCTGTGACTGTAAGCTTCTACCCCAAATTAATACTCTCTATAAAAGCCAACAGAG
>PVKH010046920.1:0-10346 GCA_004027955.1 Chaetophractus vellerosus | reverse complement strand
TCTATTTGTTGTTTCTTTTTCATGAAACTATCAGTATTAAAGAAGGAATTTTTCTGTGGATTATAAATGTCATACCAAAATCATGCTGAACAGGAAGGTTATATCATATAATACATGGATTGATATTAGTTTAAATTCAGAGTCAATGGAATTTGACATTATCAATTTAATTTTGAGCAGTAGTTCTTAAATATTGGGGAAGGTAGAGTCTCAAGAAACATTTGATAATCAGATAAAAGCTATGTATTACCTTCTTAAAAATACATATGAACTATTGTTTGTTTTTTAACAGACTCCATACCCTGATTAAGTGAGTTCAATAGTCATATAGTTTTGGGCTTTGTCCTTGACCCTACCCTACTTATTTCATGAATTGGGTTAAGACATAAAAAAGCAAATTAGCAAAAATATGGATAACACTATGTAGGAAAGAATGTATAAACTAAAATGTTTTTGAGACAATGAACTCAAAATAATAACACAATATATTACTGAGGAAAATCTAAGAGTCCATATTTAAGTTAAAAAATTCAAAGGAAGAAATAGCCCTCATTTTTGCTGTGGGCGTACACAACTAGAATTCCATGACTACGTCTTGGTTCCATATTTATAAAAGAATGTTGTCAAACCAAAGAGCATTAAGGAAGTGTGACAGAGATATTAACGCCTGGAAGCAAAGCCACCTGAGCAATAATTTACCGCCGCACAGATTTTCATTTTATAAAAGAGAAACTTAGGGGCACACATGTTTTCAAATATTTCAATTCTCTGCGTCAAGGTCAGAGTTAGCATCAGTTAGTGCGTTTACCACTTGATGACAGGTTCTTAAAAGCAAATTCCATGTCTTGTTTAAATATTTATCCCTAGCAAAGCGCTCCATAAATATTTGTTGAATGAATGAATATATTTTACAGCAAAGAAAACTACAGAATAAAGATGAACTTTCAAATTATCAACTGTGAGAGATTATTAGGCTCACATTCTGGAATTAGTACAGAGGGAACAAAATTGTCATTTATTAAGGAACCTGAAGAAATAATTCCTGAATTGGGAAGAAGATGAAAATAGGTTTCTTAGTTAGTATTCAATTGAATGGTTTATGATGCTTTTAAAAAGGGAAAACTCCCTTTTTTTTCCAGATAATATAATGCATTAACATGGAAAAGAAGGTTTTAATTATTTCTACCTAATAATTTACATATTAAAAATGATGATGAGAGACAGAAAAAGAATAGCGGCTATGTACAGCAGGGGAACCATGGAGAGAATGAAAGGTGATGAGTTTTTTCATTTATTTATTATTTTTATTGGGATAATGAAAATGCTTTAAAAATGATTGAAGTGATGAATGCACAACTATGTGATTATGCTGAATACCATTGACTGTATACTTTGGGTGGATTTATGCTTTATTAGTAGGTATCAATAAAATTGATTTGTTAAAAAAATGATGATACTTGTATTTTCTATAAATTCCGTAACTCTTCAAAACAGATGGCCATTTAAATCAGAAAATTCTATTTCTTGATATAAAGTAATAAAATTCAATATCCTGTCTTTGAGATTTGTAGTAGCAATCACTACAAATACATTCAAATGACAGCTACATAAAAACATGCAATGACAATTTCATCGAAGCATTCCCAAGCATCTTGGCTCTTTATGAAATCACAAGTTATGAACAGAATGGAATTAGAGATTGTCAAGTCTATAAAAAAACATCAAAATATCAAAAAGGGGAAAACCACACAAATGTCAAATAATTGCTTTTCTACTAATTCTAACTAACAAGTTAAGTTGTATTTAAATTTTTATTCTGGTTTATATACATCAAGTTATTTCTTTCTGAATTTTCAACTTGCAATAAAAATACAATAAAAGTACATTTTTAGTGCGAGATGATTAAAAAAATTACTTGTGTCAGACTACTTCAAACATGTTTCACATATCACCTTTCATTCCATGCAAGAATTTAATTCATAATGATGTATGATTTGGTTCCATAGTTTATCATAATTTGTGTAGGTCAGTATAAGATTCTATTGCAAATGATTTAAAAGGATGGTCTGACAAATTATGGCGACAAAATGTTTTTATGGGGGCCCATTCTAAAGATAATTGAGAAAAGAAATGAAGAAAGGATTAAAGAGCCATTTTTAGCTGAAATTAACACATGCCAAAAGGCAGACAACCTAAAGGATGATGACAAACAACTTAACTACCCTCTTTGAATGTAATCTGGAAGCCTATATGAACAAAATTAAAGATTTTGCTTTTGTTTGGTTCATTTTGTTTTTACTTTAACACAACCCCATGAAGAGGGAGCCTCCATATATAATCTTACAAGTATAAACGATCAATGGGATGTTGAAGGATCCCTCATTATGCTATCATGTCTCTTAGAGCTTTCTGATTTCCCATGCTTAACCATTGGATTTATTAATTGTAGACTTCAAAAGTAGCAATCCTATTATGTCTGCAAATAAGTGTAGCCCAAAAGTTGATTAAAAATTTAGTAATAATTATTGAAAATTTTCTGTCAAAAAAGCTTTTGACTGTTATTTCACTTCAAGATGGCAGGTTGTAACTCATAATACAAAGAACATCTTACAAAACTCTTAGTGCACTTGTGTTGTTAAATCAACCAACTCCTTAGACGAATCATTGAAGAACCTTTATGTAAACTACAAACACTAAATGATTGAGTTAGGAAGTAAGAACCAAAACAAATATTTATTGAGCATCTGTTATATGCTTGGCAGTGGGCCATATAAATAAACAAAATAAATGAATGTCTCAAGTTTATTTAATATATGTTTTCTGGCTTAACACTTTTCTCATCCTAATTTAGCTTCCCAATCAGAAAGGACTGTGTTAGCTAATGAGTTGATACAAATTTCTGGTCCACTTAGCAATTATAGTTCCTGAAATAAATTAATATATAATCCTTCTGGATAATTAGGCAATCTTTTATTTTCACATTTGATTTGCATGAAACAATCCATAAAAATCTACTCTTATTTATAAATTGAAAAAAAGTTTCACATGTCTAAAACTGATTCCTATACCATTAAAATAGATATACAGATAAGTGATAGAAACCCAAAGACAATAAATATAGAAGACAGTGCAAAAACATATTCCAGATTTCTTTTCTTTAATATCCAAATGCCATTTAAAATTGATTGATATTCAAGGAATTATATATCAAAGAAGGAAATGATAATTTAAACAATACCTTATGAAATCAAGAGAGCAACATGTAGTTTCTTTTGTGGATTATCTTCAAGACAGTGTGTAGTTTAAAAGAGAGAACATATGTAAAAAGTAAATTTTGTGAACATTTATAACATCTCATAGTATTTTTCTTTTAGGTATTTATTCCCTGGCCAACCCAAATATCTTATGGAAGTTTGCAATCTTATCTATCAAGATGGCATCATGAATTCACAAGGAAATAACCAATGCCACTACTTTTAGTGATGGTGAGTGAAATATATGTCAAAATATATTAAAAATGTATAACCATGGTCAAAAACAAGATAAAATATGTCCGTGTATCTGAAACACAGAACAGTAAGTAGAAGAAGTTCTGTTGAAATCTAAACCTGGAGAAAAGATGTAAAAGTGTCTCATAAATGGTAAGGAGGAGAACCGGTCTCATTGTAAAAAACTGAAGCTAGAGTGGTTCTCTCTGTCAATGAAAGGTTAAAAACTTACAGCCTAGGTCTGTATCTAGTATTGAGCTGCTACATGTGGTAACAGGAAGAGCAGGGAAAGCCACATAATCAGGACCAAAGTAGCTATAGTACTGGGTCAGTAATATCTCCACAGTATGAGGATCCAATACTCCCGATATAAGCCAGGATTGTGAAATAGATAACCTCATTTGTCTGGTGGATGGAAGCATAAACCTTTAGACGTAGATGGTTTGCCATGGTTTTGCCGGGATAGAAATAAAAAGAATCAAAGAGGAGGAGGAGGAGGAGAAGAAGAAACTTTCTCTCTCAAGATCTGCTTAAACCTAAATTTCACAAAATACCAGTAAAAGTAACTTAATGATTAAAAAACAACAATTTAAAAAATGGATTAGTTCAATTTCATGAATTAATTCCCATGAACAATCAGAAAAGGATATAAATAAATATGTTAAATGATATTAGGGACTAAAAGTAGAAATGATACCAAAAAGAAAGAATAATTGCTTATAAATTAATAAGAGGCAGACAAAAATCAAGACCAAAGAATATTTAAAAAACAGGAAATATAGATATACACATATATATATTCATTGACAATATTATAATAGAAACAAAGGCTATATTGGATAACACTAAAAACAGAACTAAGGAAAGAAGTAAGAAAATTAAAATATTAAAATGAATTTGAGAAATGGAGGAAAGGTTAGAAGTTCCAAAGGACATTTTGTAAAAGTTCCAGAAGTAGAGAAGAGAACAAAAAATATAACACCTAAGAAATTTCAAGAATGGAATGAAGATGTAATCCTGAAAGAGAAAATAAACTAGTATTGAAGAGGAAAAGTTAAAATCCATCTAAACTCAGAAATTTTTAATTTAAAGAAAGAGTATCAATGAGGAAGAAAAAATTTAAAATTAACAAGAGGTAAAACAGCTTATTTATAGAGAGATGATATCTATGCAAATTTTTAACCTGTAAATATTGATTCCAGAAAAAAAGGAATATTTTCAAAGAAATGAAGGAAATTGCTGTCAATTTAGAATTCTAAACCTACCTAAATATTCACAATGGCAGAATTACAATTTATATGGCAGGATAATGAAAATTTAATAAAAATGTGAAACTATCAATAGACTGGGAAAAAGTAGGTGACCAAGAATTGGTATCCACAGTATCTAATGACTTCCAACAAATCAGTATGAGAAATAAATTTGTAAAAGTGGAATAATGAAATGGAAAATAAATTCAAAGAAGAAATTTAAATAGCCAATTAAGACATGGAATGAAATTCTATCTCATTACTATCAAAAGATATGCAACATAAAAAGTAAACATCAAATTGTAAACATCTAAAAGTATGACTTACCCAAGTTGATGAAGTCTTGGTGAAATTGGAATGCATTCTGAGCTTGTAGGTGGATAAATTGGCACATATATTTTGACCCCTTTAGCAATATCTCTCTTACAATTGAAAAAAAAATGGGCATCTCTGATGGCCTGCAATTTAACTTTTAAATTTGTTTCCTAGTGAAATCTTTCCTAATGTGTATAAGAAGATATGTACAAAGATGTTTGGATGTGGCATTATTTATATTACTGTGGCATGGGAATAATATATGTGTACATCAGTAGGAGAATGGATATAACGCAGTGTTTTCATACTGTGAATTACTAGGTAAAGAGGAGTTAAAAGTTAATAAATTAGATGTACATTTATAGACATGTCTATATCTCAAGAAAATAAAGAAAGTGAAACAAATCAAACTACAGCAAGGATTTATACCATTCATGTAAATTTAAAGAGAGCTTTATAAAATAATACATCATGGTATTTATAGAAATAGTTACATGTAGTAAAAATTTTTTTAAAAAGGTCTATGAAGTTTTACATTAATTTTATGACAGTCCCCCCACCCCCATCCTCAGCCTGGTATGAGATAGAATTAAAATTTCATGGGCGAGAGGGGACTTAAAATTTGTCTATAATATGTGTGATAATATGTGTGAATCCAAAATGAAAAAAAAAACACCACTTTTAATTGTGAAGGATAGGTATACAGGTTTTTCTTGTGTAGTTATTGTACTATAATGAAAATAGATGTTTTTTTAAGTAATATATTTTAATTATAGAAAATTTAAAATATGATGACATATTGCCTGCCTTTTGGCAGGGCTCTACAATATAACGGCTGATTTAATTAAATGGTCTGGAAATCACACTCTCTATATAATAATGCCTACATTCTTTCCTCTTAATAGTATATTTAGGAGAAATAGTAAAGAGTGAGACCTTTGCTCAAACCTCAGTTCTATGAATGGGCAATTCATTTAACCTCTTTGTGCCTCAGTTTCTTCAAAAGTAAAATGAAGCTGGTGGCATTGTATAAAGATTGAAGGAAGTAATGTATGTAAATTACTTAGAACAGGTCCTGGCACATAAGGAGTTTTCAAAATCTGTTAGATTTTATCATGTTCTTCAAGTCATTTAGAACTCTTTGACTGTATCTTATGAAATGACTGCACAATATTCTAGTTTAAGGCTATTATGTGATTCTTCATGTTACTGCATTTTCAATCTTGAGTCAATCATATTGATAAATGTTTATTTTCATGATGGAGAGTGTAGATAGTAGTCAATTTTTGAACCCTTATATATTTGAAAATGTTTTTCTCAAAACTCTAAACATATTGTGACCTTTTCTAAAGTATTTATTGTGCTAAGGCTCATTTTTATTCTATTATAGATGTTTTATTTATTTTTCTGTCTAATTGATTATAAGCTGTTTGTGTATTTGTAATTGAAATTTTTAATCTGGATATGCACCTGAAGGTGATGAATTTTTATTGATATTATTGATATTTACTGGGACATAGTGATGCCTTTAAACCAATCTTTTTCACTTTCTTTTTCTTAACTTAAAGATATTTTATTTCAATTATTCGGTTCTTAATTTTATTCTAATTTTTCTAATTTTCCTATTTTTTCTAATTTTTTCTAATTGGATTGTGTCTTCCACAAAGACATGTTCAAATCTTAAATCCTGATCCTGTGAATGAACTTATTTGTAAACAAAACCTTGAAAGATCCTAATAGCTAAAGGGAGGCCAGACTGAATCAGGGAGGGCTTTAATCCCGTATGACTGGAGTCTTTAAGTAGTGGGGCATATCCCCTACAGTTTTTATGAAAGATTTATGTAATGTCAGTATCTTAAAAAAAATTAAGTATGTTTAAAAAAATGCAGAGGAAATGTGGAGACAGTTAGTAGGCGACAGGAGGAGATAGCGGAAGAGAAAGGTGGCCCATGTGATGGAGGCATCGACTGAGCTATGCATTAGTGCACGCCACCACCAGAACGCTACAGACTTCAGAGAAAGCAAGATCCTGCCAATATCTTGATTGTGGACGTCTAGCCACCCCAACTGTGAGATACTAAATTGTTGTTATTTAGGACAACTAGTCTGTGCTACTTTGTCACTGCAGCCATGGCAAATGAACACAGATTGCTTTTCCCTTAGGTATTCCTAACCTCTCTTCCCATCTGGCTGTCTTCATTGTAAATGAATAGCTCTATGAGGGCAGCACAGTCTCTCTTCCATTATTAGTAATATCTAGTACTAATGAACTTTTAATTTTTCCTTTTTCATACTTTAAACTTTATTTAAAAGCTAGATAAAAATTAACTTTGGAGACATATGTCTTCATTTAGGTCTTGCAATATTTTTAATAATCACGTGTCTTTATATGTATGCAATATGGCTCTACTGTCAATTCTAATGTTTATTTGTGAAACAGTTCACACCACACACGAAACCTGTTATGATTAATTTATGGCCAACATCAGTTTCTTCCTAATGTCTCAAACGTAGGTAGCAAGTTGCTAACTGCTCTTGGCCCAATTATTATGGCAGCTATAAATTCTGGATCACATGATTTAAATTAAGCTGCTCCTAGGCTTACTTTATATTTTCTTGAAAAGCATGTTGAAATTGCATCTTAGGAAAATCTATATATTTCAGGTGTTTTGGTATATTAGAACCAAACAGCAATAAAAGTTTTGAATAAAGATTGCTAATAAAATTTTAAAATCTCATTTTCTTATTGTTACTTTGCATTGAAAAAATATAGTACTTGACCTACATTTTAGAGAAACATTTGAAATCTCCATAACATCAGAATATTCTATTTTTAAAACTCGCAGCATAGATCAAAATTGTAATTCCTAAAATAATCAGGAAGCATGTTTGTTGATTATTAAAGAGCAGGTTTAAATATTTGTAAATGAATAAATAGTTGCCAAATTGAAATTTTAATCTGTAATAAGTAACTTAATTTTAATATGGCTATTTATGGTTTAAGAACACTTTACTGATCAGATGCCAAATATGTCATATATTTAAATATTACTATCTTTTCCATGGATATTCTTCAAAATAGATATTCATGACTTTTATTTCCTTTTGCTGTCCTTAAGTTGCTTAGTAGTTAAAATATTGCTGCTATGAATTTTCTAAATATCTAAAAACAGATATGTATTTCTTTATTAAAAACATAATAATATATTGTAAAATATATATTTTATTATTATGAATTATTGATAGCTTTCACCCTATATTTCACAAAATATTTCCTACTATAAGGAGAAAATATTATAGGACTAATATAGACAAATTATAATGATCTTTATAATTAGACTTATGAAGTATTATACTGTATTAATGAAGCAAAATGAGCATATGTAGTTCATTCCCCTACAGCTGCATTCCTGAGTTCCTGTTACCCTCCTTATGATGGACTTGTATCTTTCATTTCCATTAAGTTTTCCTTCCTCCTGCTTTAAACAAAAAAATTAGTCTATCAATTCAGCTGACTCTAAATCAGGGCAACCAAGATTGAATTATAACAGGAAACTGGGATAGGATCACCACAGCAGAGTTTGTGAGTCACTAGTACTGGTTGTGGTCACCACTGTTATAGGAGGCTAAGAAAGGAAAGTTGAGAAAGAAAGGGGTCTTTATCCCCATCCTCAATACATAACTACAAAAAACATTCTCTTTTTCCTCTCCTCCTCCTCTTTGTGCGGTCCCAAGGAGCTACTGTCTAATTAGGGAGTTAGTTAGCCAAGTTCTTCCAATGATTTAGACAAGATTATTTTAAAATCCATAAATTTTCTCCTAGAAAATAAACAGTCCACTCACCCTCATTTCAATAGTTCCTTAAAACTACAGTGAAAACTTTTGAATCCAGAGCCACATCAAAGACATTCCATAATTCTAAATATTTTTCCTTTATTTCTGATCATATACCTGATATGCCCCTGAATTTTTTTTTTTTTACTTTTTCAGTTTCCTTTAGCCATTGTCAATAGAGCCAAGGATCCTCATGTTGTACAATTAAGTATTTCCCTGCCGGTGATGCCTTCATTAATCAGTTTATCAGATTCCTATATCCTAACTTCTTTAGATCAGTTGGGTAGATCTTAAGTATGGTGGACAATGTCTTAAAAGGTTTGTTCACACCATCATTTTAGGCAGTGGGATGGCTATGTTGCCTCAGTATAGACCTCTGATCTCAAAGAAACAAAGTAATAGAATAGACTTGCTGTGATTCATGCAATGGAAGAAATTACAAAATCATGTGGAGCCAGGGGCCACTGGACTCTTTGGGGGCAGAGAGAGGGAAGGGCAGTTGTAATACAGGGGCTTTTTTGGGACTTGGGAATTGTCTTGTGTGATGTTGCAATGGAGGATATAGGCCATTTTGTATCATCATGTATCATGCAGAACTGTGTGGGAGAGAGGGTAGTCTACAGTCTGAACTGTGGTCCATGTATGGTGGCAAAGCCCCAAAATGTGTATATCTATTACAGGTGATGTGTCACACTGATGAAGGATGTATGTGTGGGGTTGTAGGAGGTGTAGGAGGTGGGGCATATGGGTACTCCTAAAATTTCTGTGACATTTATGTAAATCGATGTATCCTAAAAAACAAATAAATAAATAAATAAATAAAGATGAGAATTAGAAAAAAAAAAAAAAAAAGAATGCATTGATTCAAATCCACCTCTCTTTTCTGCAAAATCAACTTATATTGCACGGTCTACTATCGAGGATCTGATACTATTGTCAGTAATCACTTATAAATGCATTAAAATTAACAGAATGGAAAATTACATAATTCATGGCTTGATAATAGTTAATACATTGTTTAAATGATCTTGGCCCATGTGTCTATTGTAGTGCTTAGTAAGATGGGCTTGAAACTAAGAAAACTGGACTTCAAATCTTGTGTACAACACTTAACTGCATGACCTTGGATAATTACCTACCCTTGTTTAACTTCAGGTTTCCCAATTATAAAATGGGAATAATAATATCCATTGTATTAAAATAAAGGTACAGAGAGACAGTACAAAGAGATAGGAATTACTGTGCTTTCTATATCATCCGTGGTCCTGCTTTCCTTCTGAGTCCCAGCCACATACTTTCTCTTTAATTTTTAGAGATGCCTTAACAACAAAGCAACAATTGTAATAACTTATTATTATAAATAGTCATATGACACTCAATATATCCTAGTGTGATGGTTAATTTCACATGTCAACTTGGCAAGGTTATGGTGTCTAGTTGTTTAGTCAAGCACTGGCCA
>PVKH010046919.1:0-10348 GCA_004027955.1 Chaetophractus vellerosus | reverse complement strand
GTAGGGCCTCATAGGCTTCCAATGTGGATATCACCCCAAATAAAGGGGCTCCTGAGGGCTCTGGAGACACCCAGGTCCTATGTCAGGGCAGATAGCTCCGGAGTTTGGCGCCTTTTCAGTGGGCCCTACTTTGGAATCTGTGCTCTTGAGAGTGACAGAGCTGGACTCAAATATGTCTTCCCTGCACATGGTCCATCTGTCCCTTCTATTCAAACCTATATATGGTGCTGGAGTTTGTAGGTGTACTTCCAGATACTGGAAGTCTTTGGACTGTCCATGTGCCAGCTAGGCCCGGAATCTAGATGGAGCTGCAACTCCTACACTACAGCTCAATGGACTCACCCAGGACACCTGCCAGGAAGATGATGATGGACAACGGATATCCCAGGGAATGGAGAGAGTCTGCAGCTGCAGGCAGGATAACCCCATCCATCTTCTCCATAGGCTATAAGCCCCTTCTCACTTGGAGGTGGAGTGGACATCACCATCCCACACTACTCAGGATTGGAGGAAGAGCTATGGACTAGAGTGGACTTACTGGTATTCTGTTATAGTCATATTGTGATTCAAGCAATGGAAGAAATTACAACATTAATGTGGAGCCAGTGGCCACTGGATGCTTTGGGGACAGGGAAAGAGAAAAGCAGTTATAATACAGGGGCTTTTTCGGGACTTGGGAATTATCCTGAGTGACATTGCAATGATAGATATAGGCCATTTTATATCATCATATAACATGCAGAACTGTGTGGGAGAGAGTGTGGTCTACAATGTGAACTATGGTCCATGCTTAGTGGCAAAGCCCCAGGATGTGTAGATCTATTACAGATGATGTGCCACACTAATGAAGGATGTTTATGTGGGAGGTTGTGGGAGGTGTGGGAGGTGGGGCATATGGGAATCTCTATGATTTTTGTGTAACATTTGTGTAATCTAAGTATCTTTTAAAAAATAAAAAAAAATATTATTAAAAAAAGAAGAGATAGAATGCAATAACACTGAATATAAAACATTTGATATTACATTTAGTATATATTGATTCAATGTTCCACTTAAAAATAAAAAAAGTCAAAATGGATGAAAAAATCCATGATGTATATATACCTTTATGAAAGATATTATTAAATTATAAGACTGAAAAAAGAATATTGGAAAAATAGGGCCCATTCATATACTAACTGCCAGAAAGTTGAAAATACTCTATTAATATTAGACAAAGTGAATTAAGGCAGACTATGCTAGAGATAAAGAGAGAATTATTTCAAAATGTTCAAAATTTAAGTTCATCAGAGCAATAATAATTTTACATCCACTTTAAACAAATACAATGATCTGAAATATATAGAGGAAAAAAATGAGAAAAAACAAAAATAGGCAAATCCATAAAAATACTCTGAAGACCTCTCTCAAAACATGAGTTCAGTATTTAGAGATTTGAACAACCTGATTCAAAAATTGATCTAATGGATATCTATAAAATACCTAGCCAATAATCTCAGAATACTCATTTTCAAACATATATGTCACATTTATAGACATTGGTCATATGTTGGGTCATAAAGTAATTCTCAACAAAGAACAAAGTATGGAATTTATGCAGAGCATAGAGCATACTGTCTTCCTAAAATGCAATTTGGCTGGGAATAAATAAAAAAAGACGTCTAGTATTCAGGGTGAAGCTTGAATAAATCCATTTCCTCACTAGATAAAGAAAAATCATTTAATGTAAATTCACAATCAATTTATAATTATTATTAATCTGAAAATAAAAAGAGAATGGATATTGCTTAACTTGTCAAAGGGTGTATACAATAAAATTTATTTTACCCAGAAGTAATGATAAATTAAATGAATAACTGAATTAATGAATGAACAAATGAATCAGTAGACATAGAAGAATGACCGACAATAAGTAAGACATAAAATTCATTGTCTCAAATGATAATGATTTGTTCTTAGAAAAATCAGAGGAATTCACATTTAAATTATGATAAGTTACTGCACACAAAATAATTTACAAAATATTTCATTTTAGATATTGGCAACAATTAGAAAATAAAATAATTACTTTTCTATTTAAAAATTCATAGACATAAAGGGAACAATAGAGGTGAAAATATCATGAAAACTGTTATAAAGTTTATTCAAATATAATAAAGTAAGCATAAATAAATTGAAAATTATAACATGCTTACTTATGAAAGTTTCAAACTTTTTAAATTTGTCAACTTTCTACAACTAATCTGTAGGTTCAGTGTTACCCCAATTAAAATCTGAATTATTTTTATGTGTAAAATGAAGGTATCTTTAAATTTATATAACAAATGACATATGAGTAGCCAGTATTTGATGAAGTAGAGAAATATAGGAGAATTTATCCCACTAGATATTAAACTATTATAATAAATAGTATAATGAATAGGATAATGTGATTTTGGCTCAGATATGAACAAATATATAAGTAAAGGAGGATCCTTGAAGCAGACCTATGTATATACAAATACTTTATATAGGACAAATGAGATATTGCAAAGTAGTGGCAAAGGACCAACTCTTTACAATAAATTCTTTTGAGATAGTTGTGAAAGAAACTGCTACCATTCATACAAAATCCATTTCTTCTTTCTGGGCATGTGGATTATATTTTTCGGTCTTTTCTGAATTTAGCTGTGGCTCTGTGACCAATTCTTACCAATGGAATATGAACAAAGTTGATGTACATCATTTGTGAACTTAAAATTTAACAGTTGTTGTATATCCTCCATATTATCTTTGTCTTTTGCAGACTGAATGTGCAAAATGGCAAGTTCCTAGAGGCTAACTTACAGAATCCTGAAGTTCTAAATCATTAAGTGGAGAAAAGGCTCTACCAACTTGCCTGGGACTGATAATAAGGAGGAAATTTCCAGTTGACCATTATGCTGTTTGAGATCTGTTTTGGAAGCTATCCTTACCCTAAACAATTCCAACACTGTTAACAAAATGAAGAGCTGAGAAACAAACACTAATAGTTTGAGTCTTTGGCATAATAATTGTTTGGTGCATGGTGATGCCTACAACCTAACAGGCTGGTGGCCGGAGAACTGTATTTTACAATGACAACTTGTTTTATAAAATACTGCCTGATATAACTTGAAAATCTAACCAAGTGCCTCCAAAAGACATAAGTCTGAGAAAGAGCTTGAAAGAGCCAGAATAATAATATGCTTTGGTCGATCCTTATTGCTTATAAAAAAGAATTATAAGAGCGAGAAGTGCTCAAGCAAGAAGTGACTAGTTTGCAAGCAGCAATGAAATAGACTAGACAAAGTTCTGAAATTTTGTTCTTGGTAGGGTTGGAAGCACAAACTGCTCTGGTATCTAGATAGTGTGAAATAGGAATTTAAAAAAAATTTCTTATTTTTAAAGAATCCTTAGATTACATAAATGTTACATCAAAAGTATAGGGGATTCCCACATGCCTCACCCCCCACACACACACTTTCTCACACTAACAACATCCCTCATTAGTCTGGTACATTTGTTACAAATGATGAACACATATTGAAGCATTGCTACTAACCGTGTATTATAGATTACATTATAGTTTACACTCTGCCCCACACAATTATGTAGGTTATGACAAAATACATAATGGCCTGTGTCCGTCATTACAATGTCAGGCAGGACAATTCCAATGTCCCCAAAATGCCCCTACATTATACCTATTTTTCCTTCTCCCTCCCATCAGAACCTCTGGTGGCCACTGCTTTTATATCAATGAAAAAAGTTCTTCCATTGCTAGAATAATAATGTCTATAATAGAAAAAGAACAAGTCCACTTTAGTCCATTGTTGATTCCTCAACCTTGAGGATTTGGGGATGGTGATGGCCACTCTGTTTCTAATTGAGAGTGGACTTAGATCTCATGGTGCACAATGAAAGCTAAGGCCATTAAGTCATTGTTAAATAATGGGCCTGAATCATATGGTAGACATCAGATTAAGAATGCTACTTTCCGGGCCCGGCTAGATAGCTCAGTGGATAAAGAGCTCGCTGGGAAACCACATGGGAGGCCCTGGGTTCGGTTCCCGGGGACCTCTCCTAGCAGGCAGACCGCCTTGAGAATGGAAGCCGCCATGGGCGGGTCGGAGCCGCCGTGGGCAGGGCAAAAAGCTGCCACGGACAGGCAAAAGCCGCCACAGGCAGGGCAGGTCGCCTGCAAATCGAGCACAGCCAGCCACCCGCGAACTGGAGCCGGCCGTGATGGAAGCAGAAGCCGCCCACAAGCGGGGAAAGCCGCGCCTGCGCAGTGACCAAGTCTCGGCGCGTCCCCGCAACGGGGGGGAAGGGGAGATATGTAATAAAATAAATAAATCTTTAAAAAAAAAAAAAAAAGAATGCTACTTTCCCAGTCAAAGAGCAAGTGAAGAAAGAAGAAAATAAACTCTCTGTATGTGTGTATGTTAGTTGGGAGAGAACAATGTGAAGAGATATGCTTTTCATGAGAAGGTTGAAGTGGTGAGACCTATCTGTTGACTAAAATTAATCCTCTCTTCATTCTATACACATTATATTTTCCAACCTCTTATGCAAGTAGGTAAGGCCAGGAACAGATCTTACCAGTGAAAAGTGAACGTGTGCCACATCAAGCCAAAGCTTTTACGAAGCAATTCTGCCTCCTCCACTGAAGTTCTCTTTCTGCTTCAAGTAGCTAGATACACATTGTGCTGCTATGTTAGTGAATAAAGGATTTTGTATTAAATTTGCATTGTATTGTGTTTCAACCATTATGTTTTGTTTGTCACAGCTGATGATTTGGCAATACTAAAATAAGTATCAATATGGAGAAAACTTTATAATAGACTACTTCATTATTCCACATGCAAAAATAAAAATCAATAAGATTTTTAAACCACTTACAGATCTATAAGTGAAAGGCAAATATTAGAAAACAAAACAGGGAAATGTATTTCTACCTTCGAGGTAAAGGATTTCGTAAAGAAGACATGTAAAAAAAAACTAACCATAAAGGAAAATAGCTATACATTTTTCCTTTCTAAAATTTTATATTATAATTAAGAAATTTTGTTTGCAAAAGTCATAATAGGGAGATGAGGAGTCAGTAAATATATGTTACAGAATGGGAGAAGTTATATATATATATCCAATTGTCCTCATATCCAAAATATATTGCTATAAAAATAAATTTCAAACTTCATAACAAAAAAGGTGAATAAATAGAAAAAATGAGTAACAAACCTAAATATACTCTGCAATAAGAGATAAACTCCAAATTATAATAAACTTTTAAAAGGTCCTTAATTAATTTTAATCAATAAAATGCAAAATAAAGCTACAACATAATATGAATAAATACTAATTTAATTATTAATAATAAAAACTTGAATGTCTGACAAAATCAAGTATTGTCAAGGATGTTTAACACTTATACCCTGTCAGTAGATTGTCAAGAAGCATAGCTACTTGGAAAATAATTTTCACAAATATAGTTAAGTTAAGGATATGCATAGCTTCCAGCCAGCAATTCCAGTCCTATGCATAATTTCTCAAGAAACTCTTACCTATTAAAACGTGTTACCTTTGCAATAAAGTTATAATGGTATTTTTGATACTAACCTCAAACTAGAATCAACCTAAATAGCCATCAATAACAGTGGAATAAATAAATTGTGTTATACTTATGCTATGGAAAAATATAAATCAATAAAAAAGAACAAACAACACTTTTACACACCATCAATAGGGGAGGACAGGCCAGTATGTCAAACCCTCAATGTTGTTGCAAACAATTATGAATCTTGTTCTTCAAGGAGTGAAGATTGGTGGTTGCCATGGGTCTTGAGAGGAGGTGGAAGGAGGAATAGAATAGATGGAACATGGGGCATTTTGGGGGTGTTGGAATTGTTCTACATGATCTTGCAATGATGGGTACAGGCCATATTAAATTTTGTCAAAATTTATAAAAGTGTATAGTCCAAAATGTAAACCATAATGTAAATCATTGACCATAGTTAGTAGCTATGCTTCAATATTTATACATAAATTATAACAAATGTACCATCCACATGTAAAATGTTATTAGGGGAAACAGGAAAAGGGGGAGGATATTGAGTATATGGGAATACCCTATATTCCATACATGACTTTTCTGTAACTTAAAGCTTCTTTGAAGACAAAATGAAAAAAATAAGACACTGGGGGAATAAATGCAAGAAAATATCACTGTATATACAAGACAACAGATCTTACAGTGATGTAAGACATAATGCCAAAAGTTATTTTTTAAATTTTGTTTATTTTATTATTTTTTTATTATTTCAAATTCTTTTTAATTTTTTGTATTTTATTTGTCATTTTTAAAACTATCACTATTATTTCATTTTCTTATTAATTTTATTTGGTTATTTTGTTTCCTTCATTTTTGAAGAAGTTTTAGATCACAGAAGGGTTACAGCTGTGGCAGGGGAGGATCATTGGTTCAGGGTGTCAGTGATAGGGGATGCATGGGAGGAGGGTCACCCGGGACATACATATAAAAGCATATGAATGAGTTCAAGTGTTCATGGGACATTGTGACAGTGGGTGGAGATCCACACAATAAACAAAAGAATATCCAATTCCCATCCTGGGGAGTTCTGCCACATTCTCTAATAGGACAGTAAGAATACCCCAAGTACAGGGTCAGTGACTAGTGAAGGAGGATAGGCCATTGAAAGACCTTTAATATTGATGACTGTATTTACAAACCTTTTTTTAAAAAATGAAACTTAGCCTAGTATTATAGATGGCCTAAGAGTTACCTCCTGAGAGCCTCCTTGTTGCTCAATGTGGCCTCTCACTAAGCCAAACTCAGCACATAAATGCATTACCTTCCCCAGGATGTGGGAAATGATTCCCAGGGAAGAGCCTCCCTGGCACCAAGGGATTACACCAGGCACCAACTAGCAATACAAATGGGAAAAAAAAAAACCTTGACCAAAAGGGGAAAAGAGAAAAGACAAATGAATTTATATGGCTAAAAGATTTCAAAGTGTGTCAGAAGGTCATTTCAGAGGTTATGCTTATGCACATCTCAGCAGGATCTCATTGACTGTCAAAGTAAATTTTGACTCAAATAACAGGGCTCCTGAGGTCTCTGGAGACATCCAGACACTATAAGCTGGGTTGACAGCTCAGGAGATTGGCGTCATGTCAGTGGCCCCTACTTTGGAATTTATGCTCCCAAATGTGACAGAGTTGAACTAAGTTGTGATTTCCATACACATGGCTCTTCTGCCCCTTCTATTTGAACCTATAGATAGTACTAGAGGTGATAGGTTTATGTCCAAGAGACTTAAATCTTAGGACTTTCTATGTGTCATCTGGGCCCTGAATCTCAACAGAGTTTCAACACCCACTTTCCAGTTCATTGGACTCACCCAGGATAGCTAACAAGGAAATGATGATAGACAATGACCATCCCAAGGAACAGAGAGTGTCTACAACTGCAGACAAGATAGTCCCCTCCATCTGCCCCCATGGGATCTAAGCTCACTCACAATTAGAGGCAGAGTGGGCATCACCATCCCAGAATCCTCAGAATTGGGGAATGAATGATGGACTAGAGTAGACTTACTGTTGTTCTACTAAAGACTTATTGTTATTCTAGCAATGAAAAACCTTTTATCATTGATGTGGAGACAGTGGTCACTGGAGGTTTTGAAGGGAGGGAAAGGGGAAAAATAGCTGTAATATGAGGGCATCTTCAGGACATTGAAATTGTCCTGAATGATGTTGCAATGACAGATACAGACCATTATATATCTTATGATAATTTACAAAATTGCATGAGATAGAGCTTAAATTGTAATGTATACTATAATTCACGCTTAGTGGCAATGCTCCAATATGTGTTCATCAATTGTAACAAATGTACCACACTAAAGAAGGATGTTGTTAATGTGGGAAAGTGTGGGAGGGGTAGGGAGTGGGGCATATGGGAATTCCCTACATATTTTATGTATTGTTTATTTAATTTAAGTATCTTTAAAAAATAAAACTTTAAAAAATAAAAATAAATTAAAAAACAAAAAAAATAATGGACTATTGATAGCAATTCTCATGTCTGCTTCTTGCAGTGGTTTTCTTCTTTCCTATCCTATTTCTTCTATCTTGATGACTAAATACTGATTAAGTACCTAGATACTATAGCAGAGTCTTTTCCTCTACATATCCTTTCTTTATGTCTGGCAGTTGCTTATATCCAGGATTAAGGGTACACCATCACCAAACTGATTAGATTTGAGTGGCACTCAAATTTCCATAAAGAAATTCATTCATATGTGATCTTTTGTAGAATAGGTTATTTCCTCACCCTGTTGAGTTCATTAATTTACATGACACTAGCTCCTTCAGCCACAACTGATTGGATTATGGGTGGCATTTAACCCAAGTTCAGCTGATCCAAAAGTAAGAGGCAGTCTATGGGCTCTGCAGCATAGGATTCCCTAACAAGTAGAAATTGGGCATTTTCACCTTAGAGGAGCCCACTTGCGCCCACCCTTCAACTTGGAGTATGCACACAGGCCCCCTGCCTGCCAGGATCGTCATCCTGCCACCTGCCCATGGTCCAGTGTTTCATCCAGAGAAGACCAGGTAAATCCCCCTTTACTTTGTCCCATCACCCAACCCATAACATACAGGTGACACCCAGGGTATTGCACTCTCAAAGCTGTATGTACTCAGTGCATGGTTTGAGGTATACAAGAAAAGTTGCCAGCTGAACTTGCTGAGGTGCTGTCAGCCTAGAGAGAGGATGGCTGCCCCCATGCCTTGCCCCAGACTGGATAAAGCAAGTGTGCCCAACCCAACTCTCCATGCACACTGAGGGGAGCAAAAGAAGACTGTAAAATGCAGGCCTCCCCTCCACTAGGCAACCTGATTGTTGTGCCAAGTGGAGGGTGTCAGCCATAGCATTACAGGAGGAGGGAGAGGAAATTAACTGGGGCACCAAAGACCAGGTAGCAAACTCTGGAGGATCTGAACCAGCTTCCTGGTCAGGAAGAGGCAGGAGGCAGGATTCTCTGGGGATGTGGTTTCATAAGATATCATTTACAAAAAGCAAATTCAAAGTTAAAATTATTAAGAATTTCAAGATTGCCACCATACAGAGATTGAAGCCCAAGTGTGGGGCCCTTCAGAACATGGGGCACTGTGGGGCGGTGCTGATCAGAGTCCATCAAGCTAGACTTGATTAAGAAGTTGAATGCATCATTTAAAATCCCCAACAACAACAAAAAAAAACTCCAAAACGGGTTTACCAATGAATTCTTTCAAACTTGTAAGGTAGAAATATTTATATTGTAGCAACTATTTAAAAGGCTAGACAAAGAGAAAACACTTCACAACACACTTTATAAGGCAGCATAGCCTTGAGGCAAAATCATTTTGAAAAGTGAAAATTACCAGTCAGTCTTGCTAATGAATATAGGCACAAAAATTCTGAGCTAAATACTAATGCATTGAATCCAATAGCATATAAATAACGGCCTTATTGTGTTTACTCCATGCGATGGTTAAGCTCACTTGGCCAGGAAATGGTGCCCAGCTCTTTGGTCAAGCAAGCACTGGCCGAACTGTAATACAAGAGCATTTCATAGACTTTATTCATCAACGAGGTGATTGCACCTACATGTAGATAACATCTATAATCAACTGAGGAGATTGCCTTAGCAATGAGCGACATCTCATCCAAACAGTTTATGGCCTTAAAAGGAGAAGTGATTTCAGCAGTCAGAGAGAGAATTCCCATCTCTACTTCAGACATCTCTACTTGTCATTGTGAATGTACCTATTCTGACCACTTTATTTCAACATTTGGTAAAGGTCCAAGTTGATATAATAGACAAGTAAATAAATTTAAAGGATTGGAAATAAGAAATCAGACTCATTTACTCAAAAGTGATAGTGTTTGTAGAAAATCTGAAGGATTACACTGAGAAATTCTTAAAATTAGTAAATGAATTTAGAAAGGTCACTGAATAAAATTCCATACATAAAAATAAGTTGTGTATCTATATTAAGGTAGCAAATAGATGAAATAGTTAAAATAGAATCTAAAATATCAATAGGAGAAATATATCAAATGAAATGTGCAAGAAATCAGCAAAACTTACAAGACAAGACAAAAAGAAGTCAAAGAAGACTTGATATATATAGGTTATACGGCTTGTTCATGGATTGCAAAATTTAATATTGGAAATAGAAATGTATCAATTCTCCCTAAAATGATTGAGAGATTCAATATAATGAAAAATATTAGGTATTTTGAGAAAATTTGAGAGTCTGCATTATAGATATATGTCTA
>PVKH010046918.1:0-10341 GCA_004027955.1 Chaetophractus vellerosus | reverse complement strand
CGAGGGGCGGGGCCCAATGCCCTCCTGACGTGGCCCAGTTAATGCCCTTATCATAAACCAATCATGCCCAGATGAACAGATGAGTTTAAAAGCATAATCCAATTTATAGTTTTGGAATTCATAATTACATAAAACTGCCAATCCATTACAAAACTAAATAATAATAAGATTTGATTTTTAAAATGGAAAAAAGTTTTAAGCAGACTCTTCACCAAAAAAAGATACACACACACACACACACACACATACACAGGAGGAGGAGCTCAGCATCATTAGTCACTAGTAAGGCACACTAAAACAACGAGATACCTTACACACTCACTTGAATGATTAAAATTTAAGAGAATAATACCAAGAATTGGCAAGGATGTGGAGAAACTACAGGGCTGGCAAAATTACTCGTGAGAATGAGAAGTGGAACAACCACACTGGGAAATAGTTTTGCAGTTTTTAAAGTTAATCATGTACACAATATGAATCAACAGTCCCACTTTCCCCAAGAGAAAGAAAATCATATGCTTTACAAATCTTTATATTTGTATTTGTATTTTTGTAGCATCTTTTTTCAACAAATCAATTTTATTGATACATATTAATAAAGCATATAATTCATCCAAAGTGTACAATCAGTGGTATTTGGTATAATCCCATAGTTGTGCATTCATCACTTCCATCATTATTAGAGCATTTTCGTTATTTCAAAAATAATAATAAACAACAAACAAACAAGAAAATTCTTCACCTCTCAATCTCTCTCTGTTTCCCCTGCTCTACATAGCTGCTATTTCTGGCTATTCTTGTACAATTATTTATTTGTTTATTAAGCAGTTTTACTGAGATATCTTCACATGACATATGATCTATTCAAAGTGTATAATCAATGGTTTTTATTATAATCACAATGTTGTATATTCAACATCTCAAAAATTTTAGAACAATTTCATTACTCCAAAAAGAAAGACTTCACACCCCTTAGCATTCTTTCCCCAGCCCTACATAACCACTAATCTAATTTCATCACCATAAATTGATTTATATTTGCATTTTATATAAGTGGAATCATACAATATGTAGTACTCTGTCTGGTCTCCTTCCCTAAGCATGGTTTTTTTTTTTATTTGATATTAACATTTTGTAGTATTAACCTACATTTGTTTAGCTTCAAAGAAAAATGGACTGATATATGCAATTTTACCTATATTCGTATTTCACATAATATATTTATACCTCGCACAATGTATTCAGTTCTTGATAGCGCAATCATACAGTATTTGTCCTTTTGTGTCTAGTTTGCTTCACTCAATGTCCTCCAGGTTCATCCATGTTGTTACATGTACACAACCTCATTTCTTCTTACTGCTGCATTATATTCTATCGTGTGTTTACACCACATTAGTTTATCCATTCATCAATTGATGGACCCCTGGCTTGTTTACAACTTTGGCTATTGTGAATAATGCTGTTATGAACGTCAGTATGGAGATGTCTATTTGTGTCTCTGCTCTGAGTTCTTCTGGGTATATAACTTGCCAGGTCCCATGGCAAGTCTATATTCAACTTCCTTAGGAACTGCCAAAAAGTCCTCCATAATGGCTGCACCATTCTACCTTCTTACCAACAGTGAATAAGTGTTACTATCTCTCCACATCCTCTCCAACAATTACAGTTTTCTGACTTTTTAATGGGGGCCAGTCTAATAAATGTCCTGGTCTGCTGACCCCCAAAGCAGTTCCCTTGGAAAGCCTTTGTCTCTTTCTCTGTTATTTCTGTGAGAGAGCTGAGCCTTGCCTGCCTACTCCGACACCATCTTCCCACAATCCCCCATGAATTCTCATAGCATCTTTATTTATGATTAAAATCTAAAAAAATAAAAAAACAAAAAAAACTGAAAGTCCATAAACACATTGTGAACGGATAAACAAAGTGTGGTATATTTATACATGGGCCCAAAATCAGCAATATAAAGGAATCACTAAGGCTACACATCCTTAATGAATCTCGAAAGCAATGCATTAAGTAAACAAAGCCAGACATATGACTACACAAGGTACAATTCCATTTACATGAAATTATATAAAAGGAAAAATTATATTGGTGGAAAGCAGATCAGTGTTTGCCAGGGGCTGGGAATGGAAGAGGGAATTTGTTGCAAAGGGATAGAAAAGAGTGTTTTGGAATGATGGGAAAGTTCTTCATGGTTGTGGTTGTTACATGATGTGGTTACAAGAGCATGCATTTGAAAGATCGAGGAAAGGTAGAGGAGGGTCTCCCTTATTCCACACTCATTCTTTTGCAATTACACAGAGTAGAAAGGGAAAAATTATTCCATCTAGCTTAATATCAGTATATCTATGAAACAGGAATAATGATACCTCCCCACAAAATTAGTGATATTTTATATTTCAAAACTGTAAGCAAATTATACCTTAAAATCTAATAAAAATAGGTTAGAAAGCAAAATGTATATTTAAAATCCTCCTTTTAAATTACATGAATGTACAGAGAAAAGTATGTGAGGATGAACAGCAAAGTATTATCACAGATAATACCTAAGTGTTGAGTTACACATTATTTTTACTTTTTTACACTTTAAATATCTTAGAGTATGCATTCAGAATCAGAAAAAATAGCTAAGGGATGATTCACTTTCACTTTTTCTTTTCCATTTAAGAGTTAACATTTTAAAATATTGGCACTTATGGTGGGAAACAGCTCAGATATAGGGGGTGTTACAATATGTCGAGCACATATTGTAAAGCACAAGATGAACATTTTCATATTACGTCTTACAAAAGTCTGTGTACTAGAACCCCATATTCAAGGGTATCACTAAAAGTGCTCTGGAGACCTAAATCATAACTGAAAACTCAAAGCCATTTTCCAATGAAGTTATTCTGGTATGTTTGATTAGAAACCTGGAAAGCTATTTGGCAGCCTCAGTGTCTAAATTTTAACCAAGTGAAACAATAACAAGGAAGTTTGAATGGACCTAGAAACAAAACTTCAAATGGAAGTGTGGAGAAGTATGAATCGGTATAGATGTCAATGATCGAACTCCACGTTGTACTTGGTCTTATAAAGAAAGATCTATTTGCAGAAAAAGGGACAGAGTCCTGAGAAGAGACTAAATGTGAAACTGAGCAGTCAGGAGAGATGAAAGTTGAGAGGAAAGAATCTTAAAACTTAGACTAATATGAACTCAGACTTAGTATCAAAACCAGAAACTGTAGAACTCCAAGGTTAGTTTTGGAGAGGAAAGACGAAGCACATGAAAACCAGTTAGGTAAAAATGTAAGGAACCGATCACCCCTGGCGCAGATACTGGCTGAGGCAAGAAACTCATGGATAAATTTATAGACTGTAGATCCATTTAATGAATGTAACCATTCAATAAATATAACCATTTAATGAATGGTTAAAGCAAATTCATTCTACATCTATCATAATGGACACGAAAGCCCTTTGGAAAACTTCCTTAAGTACTAGTGCAAAATAAAACTAAACTAAAAATAACTTCCATGCATTGAGTGCTTACTATATAACAAGCATTTTTTGTACATTATCGCTACTCTAACATTTCATACTCAGTTTTACCTAAGAGTTTGTGATAATTGAAACAGACAGAGGTCTTTGCAATCACTAAATAATGTATCAAGGTTCAGTACTCAGAACTGTTCCACTGCAAAGCCCAGGTTCTTTACAGTCTCATTCTTCCTCTTACACCACGCGGAGGAAACATGAGTCTGACTCCGTTAGAACAGAAAGACAGTGGGGAGCAGAGGGTACCCCCTTTATGTTGCATCTAAAGCAGCCCTCTCTGCTGACTCTAGTTTGTTTGCAGATGAACTCCATCTTTGTTTTGATGTGGGAACACTCACATCTAAGTTCATCTTCAACCGAGATTCTCCTTATTCCAAACTCACCCTCTTGCAATTGTACAGAGCAGAAAGGGGAAAGTTATTTCATCTAGCTTAGTATCGGTGCATCTATGAAACCAGATGAGGACACCTCCCCACAGAGCGGTGAGAATCCAGTAAAGTGGATTTTAAACTGGTAAGCATGGTGCTGGCATATAACAGGTACTCAGCTGTGGACGTTAGTTTAATGTCACTTTCATGCCGCCATATCGGCTAAGACCTCCCATGTGACAGTCCTTTGGAGCATCAACATGGCAGATACCACCTAAGCACCAATCAGAGGGACCCAGCACAGTGAACCTGAGACTCCTGCTGCTCCTCTCTCCCCTGATGTCATATTCCACCTTAATTGTGGGCAATTATTTGTGTCTCATCACTGGGTGCTGACTTCAACACTACACTACCCTTTTAAAGTCCAATTCTTAGGCTCCCTCTCCTTTCTGTGTGCAATTCACATCTAGAACTCAACCTCCCCAGATGGGTTTTACTTTGCTGAGGAGGGAGTAAAGTGGCAAAATAGCTCAGGTATGAATTAATCATCGTAATTTATTTTTTCATGTCTGTTTGACAAAGGGGATAAAGACTTTCCTGCCTGCCTAATCCTGTGTTCTCAGAACACTGAATAACAATTCTTGCCACTTCCAAAATACAGAATTCCTCCAGACTGTGTGTGTGTGTGTGTGTGTGTGACAGAGACAGAGACAGACAGAGAGAGAGAACAAGAAATGATTGCCTTGTTATCCAGAACACAGTTTTTCAAACCCAATGTGTGATAAATTGGACCTTTCACTTTGAGTTTTTACTGGCAATGATACTAGAACAACCTTCTGAATAGCTACTGCTGCTGAATTTTAAAATCTTCCTGGTCCTGCCCTGGGCCAAATTTTAAAGGTACATCAACTCATGCTTGGCTCACTCAATATTTAGGAGCCTTATCCTTTGTAAATATAAATAATTTTTACTAATACCATACAGCGTAGCCTAGTACTTCCATAAGACCATAAGGACCTAAGAGTAATGCCAATTTACTTTGTTAATAAAAAGAAAAGGACAGAGATAAATCCAGATTTCTAAAGAAAGACTTATCTACCAAAGCCAAGTTGCATTTCATCCCCATTCTCTATTGAGGAACTCTTTGCTACTAAGTGAAATAAACTCTATGAATTGAAAGGTTTTATAAAATAATATCAATAAATTTAACTGAATATGCTTGATAATATCTCATAGAAGACACTGTAGTATTTCAGTCGAGTTTTCTGCTGGACTTACCAATCCTGGTACCATCAATTCCTGTGAAATAATGCAGATTTTGGTCTCTGCAAACACACGTCCTTTACATTTGCAGTTGAGATCTCAGCATAAGAATCTTCATATAAATATATTTCTTCACTCTCATCAACTAGCACACAGAAATTGGGCATTCCAGGGAAGAAGGCAATATTTATTTTTTTCAAATCCCATTCCAGTTAACTATCATTCTGAGTGCTCCCAGATTCAATTTATTTGGGGCTTGCCAACAGATGACTAGATACTCAAGTGTATTTGTCCACTCCTTCGGCATCCTTCTTATAGAACTATAACTTGAAACCTGGATTCCAAGTGGAAAGCCCTTGGTCTAAATTCAGCAGCCCCTTCAAGTGCCTCTTCCAACATTCACACCAGGAGGTGGGGTTCCAAGGTGGTCTCAGCATTGCTTTGGCCACAGTGGATCAGCAAGAGCTTATTAAAAAGAAAGAAAACTCAATGAGCGTCAGGGCACTCACATCAGGCTGTAATGCAACGTCGCCTAAGGTCGCCCAATCCTTTGAGATTGAAATAAAATAAAATTGGCTTGAGCTCCTATTCCACATCCTGTGGGATATGCCTAGATTGCTACAAGATTTCCGCAAAATACTAGCATCTCATGTTCTCATGGTCACATCTAGCTTGAAATTCTTTTTCTGGTTAAACATTTGATCTTACTTCATTTTATTTGTATGTCTCCTCCTGAGGGCATTTCCTTTCCTCTGCTCCATGCATGGAACTCAGCTTTTTAAAATCTTCCACCAAAATACTGAAGGCATTTCTGTGGTGAGTAAATGGTCCTGAAGGTTTTGGATGTAGGAGGTTTATGGGACATAAATGCATAATAAAAAATAAGTGGATATTAATCATCCCTGCTCTTAAAAAGAATTTCTTACTGGTCACATTTCACCTTTGACTCCTGGCCTGATCCCTGTTTAACTATCTTTATTTCTTCTCACTTCTGTCCTACCTCTATATTTATGTTCACCGCCACTCCCGCCCACCGCCTGGACTATCATGTTCTCAGGTACTTACTTTCCACATACAATTGCTTTCAGACCAAACCTATTCTCTTTGTCTCCTGGTCTCTTCCAGTCATGTCATACCCATTAATTCATCTCAAACTCTATAGACTAGAAATATGGCGTCCTTTTTGATCGGTTCTGTCTATTGACCAGCACATAATTTGTTTTTCATTTTAGCAGCTTTACAGGGGACACCCCCTCCTCAATTGCAGGCCATACCACTCCCTATAGCCACATACCTGGCAGATTCAACCATTTTTCCCACCTTTCCTGGACTCCCCTCACCCAAATTTTAACATTATCAAGAGAAGCATTCAAATTTGTATCTTGATCGAGTCTTCAAAATCTTTTACTCAGCAGTGTCTTTAGCTCCAGCAAAAGGCTACCAAGTCAGGGATTTCTTTTTCCTCAAATCTCTCTCTGCTATTGCTAGCACAACTGCCTCTGGATAAAAAGAAACAAAAGGAAGATTGCTTTCCTTTGTTAATTATGATGGTAGACGAGACTGAGACATATAAGGTGGTTGTGTGTGTTGTGGGAAGATTGGGTTGGGGGTGGGATAGAGATTGACTTGGTCCCAGAGTTAATATGTTTCTCTGAGCAAAACAATTAAACCGTTTTTCTGTATTCAGCTCCCCACTCACCATGTAACTACCATGTAACTTTTAAAAATTCAAATCTGATCTTGCTAACCCCTTACTTAAAACTTGCCAATGAGTTTTCACTTCTACTTAGAAAGAATCCCAGAATTTATTGAAACCTATTTCACTAGGATTAATCTATCAACTGTACCAACCATTCCAGCCTTCTCTAATCTACCCCTACCATTGTTCTCCATTCTCCAGTCTCATCTGGACTTACTTAGGGTTTTCTAGACCAGTGCCTCTCAAACGTTAATGTGCATGTACATGACACGACATATTACATTACAGATTCTTCAGAGTCTAGTTCCTTAAGTCTGAGGTGGGCCTGAGAATCCACATTTCTAACAAATGATCAGGTTGTGCTGCTGCTGCTACAAGGACTACCCTTTGAATAGCAAAGCTCTGACATGCCTCTTCCATGACCTTCTGGAAGTACTTCTATAAACTTGATTATTTTTGTCTCCATTTGATCTTACAACCTCTCCATAATTGTTTCCAAAAATAAATTCCTTTTTGTTTAAGTTAGCCATAGTCATCTTCTGTTGCTTGCAGCAAAGGAAGCCTAAATGCCACACCGTGATTTCTGTAGAACACAATGTACTTGAAGTGATGTATTTCAGAAATATGTTCCCTGCTGGATTTCAAGTTCCTTCCATAGATTTTTGCTAGAATTTGGGTCAGTGTGTGGCATATAGTAAATCTTCAAAGTATTTGAGGATTGATTGATTGGGCCATAGAAAATTGAATAAGTGAGCCATAGTGCCACAAAAGGAAACTGAAATTATTCCCAAATTCCGAGGTCCTTCTTAACCCTCAAAAGAGTTGGAGAATCTCCTTCCATCTGCTCCAGGCTTAAGCTTCTTGCTTCAAATGCTCCCCAACTTGCACTCGTTAGGTACCAGGCAACAACAGTGATGCATTTTAGTCAGGACTTCCATGCCTGTGTCTTCAGCAACAACTACCAAGAATATGTCTGCTGTACCCAAACACAGGCCAGCCCAAGCAAAAGAAAGAGACAAGAACCTCAGCAAACAGGAACAAGACCTTTTAACCCTACCCAATAAATAAACACCCACAAGTGATGCAGAGCTGTCCCTAAGAGGAAAAACAAAACTCCCTCCCAGGCACTTTCAGAAAGAGGAAATCCTTCTTCTACAAGCTAAGAGGAGAAGGGAGAGGAAGGGAATGATCCCATTCAAAATGCCAAACTCTGTTTTTTCTTAAGCGTGTGTGATTAATAACCAGACTTTTTATCCACTTGGGTGTGGCTTCCATTTAGGAAAAGAAACAAGCACGATATCTGACAAGAACACTCACACTGCCTTGAGGCTACTTTCTTGCGTTTACCATTGCTCCCTATACATTCGCAAAGCTGGAAGAACTCTTGAAATGGGTAGAACTAGGACATAACTAATTGCAAGAACTCACCATACTCTTGCCTGAAAATGTACTACCATTTCAAATTATCCTCAAAGAGTTTTCTACCAGGGCCTCCAGAGAAGGTGTTGCTAAATATCCTTGCCTGGATAGACTATTTCTTCTGTCAAACTATCCTCAAACAGTTGTCTGGTATTTCCTAGGGAATACCAGAGAGTTCTATGCCAATTACATGATGTTGTGAGCCAGGGGGACTAGAATCCACTTCTGAAATGCTTTTTTCAGTTTTATTTGAAATATCTATTTTCTTATTTTAAAAGATAATCGATATTTTAAAGGATGTGCCTCAACACAACAAAATACGTCTTTGAGTCTAAAGTAGCCCAGAAAGTGCCAATTTGAGACTTCTGGTTCAGACACTTAGATTATAAATCCTCAGAGCATGTTGCCTTGCTGTATGGATTATGGCTGCTGTCCAATTTTAATGACCCTGCCATCTTCAAAATCACCGAATAGTGCTTGAAGGACTTGGTTCAGTTCCTCCCACCTACACCCTCTCAAATTAGTCCAAACTTGCTCCAAGTAGCATTTCCAGTCTTTAAGGAATGGTTCCAGATTTGCTTGCATTATTAAATCCCTGATTCTTACTTTAAAAGAGTGACTTACCGTAATTCCTGATCTGATTTTCCTCTGAATAGGTCATTTGTTTCACTTCTGAGTTTTGACCTCCAGCATCTGTTCTACCTCTCTGGGCCACAGTTATCATTTTTATTGTTCCTGATTTAGTAACAATTAAATATTCCCTTTTCCTGGTCTCATTTTTTTTAACGGAGTTACAGGTAAATGTCTTTGTTTCCTGCCCATCTCCTATGTCTGGCCTCTACATTGCAACCTTTCCACAAAGTAAAATCTACTCTTCTCAGCTCAATCCATTTTTATCCTTCATTTTTTAATTCATTCTCCTACTGATACTTTTCTTACTACATGACAAAAATCTATTTTTAATTGATTTTGTTCCTTCCCATGTCTCCGAAGAAACCTGATTCCTTGAGATAGCGTTGTGTGGTTCAGGGCTTTTAAAACTTCCCTTCTTTACTTTGGGGCTAATAATACTCACACTGAGATGTTTCTGTACTTCAAGCCAAATTGATGACATAGTCTTTTTAGTAAAGGCCTCCAGATCTCCTATCTAACCATCACCCTTATGAGGTGCATCCTGGAAATCTACAACCAAAACTAAGGCCCCCATTATGAACAATGCAGAGCAAACTCAAGACCATATAGTATTTAAAGGAGGGTAAAAGTGTAGGTACAGAGTGGGATGACTTCAAAAGCCTATGGTGACTCAAGTAACCCCAACAGTTATCCCTTCTTCATTGTCTTCCTTGCACTGAGATTGAGGTAAAAGCAAGATATAGAGAAATGGCAATGGGGACAGCCGATTTATTGCTGCCAAGCAATGGCAGGACAAAAATTCAAAGAACAAAATCCCAAGTGTAAGTGCCCTATATCCCATATGGAGTTAATTTTTGTAGTTTGTACCTAATAATCTAATTCTGGAACCAATGCCTATCTAGCTATAACCCTAATATTAGTCCCTGCAATAAGCACAGGTCAAAGACACAAGTCAAAGGCCACAATGGCTGCCCCAAGATCTGCCTCAACAAGTTGTACTTTCATCCCTTCATATCACTTTGAATTTATACCCAAGGGGCCTTCTTGTGCCATGCATAGTATATCATAGGTTTGGACAACCTAAGACTCATCTCTGAGATCTAACAGAGAAAAGAGTGTAATGATTACTAGCCCAAAGGCTATTTAAAATTTTAGATTTTTATGGACTGATAAGGAATAGATTGAAGTAGCAGGGCTGGCTTGACCTAGAGCCCACCCTTCATTTACAGGGGGGCAGAAACTGGAGAATGGCAGAGCAGCACCCGTCCTGAGAGGAGCAAATGCCCTGGTGTGCTTCACTGGAGCAGGCAGCAGAGGATAGAGGAAGAGAGAGCAAAAGTGGAGTCATGTTTCAGAGACAGGGGCCAGATGTGTACCTTGTAAACTATAACATGTAGCCCAGCACCAAGGACACAGAAG
>PVKH010046917.1:0-10361 GCA_004027955.1 Chaetophractus vellerosus | reverse complement strand
ATAAATAAATCTTTAAAAAAAAAAAAAAAAAAGAAAAGTCCAAAATCAAGATATCAGCAAGAGTGGCTTTCTCCCCAAAGACTGTAGCATCTAATGTTGTCAGTCCTTGGGGTTCCTTGGCTTGTGTCTCTGTTTCCCATCACATGGTTATGTCCTCTGCTTTCTCTTATGGGTTTCTGCTAAGTTCTGGATTCTTCCTGTGGCCTTCTCTTTATAAAGCTTCCAGTGATCTTGATGAAGACCCATCCTACTACAGTTGACCTTACCTTACCTAAAAATAGCATCATGAAGTGGTCCCCTTTACAGTGGGTTCACTCCCGCAGAGACACAGATTAAGATTAAGGCCATGTATTAGTTGGGGTGCATAACTCAGTCTGCCACAAGGGGCAAACAGAGAACCAGCCCCATGATGAAGACCATGATGATGGCGAAGATGGTGGCGATGGTGCTGATGGTGGTGGTGAAGATGGCTATCATGTATTGAGTTCCTACATCATGTCTCACTATGCTAAGGGTTACCAATCTTCACATCAGCTCAACAAGATAAAGACATTCTTTGGAGATCTACTGCCAGAATTGGCATCTGCTCCCTTGGACCTTCCCCTAAGCACATTGTTTAGCAATGTACCTGGTCCTGATGACTTGTGTTATAACTGTGCTTAGGTTCATCTGTCTTTCTTATCTCTCGGTGGACTCCTCTAGGTAAATCTGACCTCACTGTAACCCATGATTGGGCACCATATCTAGCATAGTACTTGCCACTCAATAATTGCTAAACCGATCATGATCAATGAATCAAGGAATGAATGAATGAAGAGAGGCTCTATGCCATCAGGTCCTAGGTAGCAGGAGCCAGGCCTCACACCTGCTCTCTATGGAGCCTGGCCAGTCATGGATATTTAGCAAATATTGGAGAAGAGTCAACACAGTGGCTCTGTGACATTTCTGTTTTCTCCGATGCACATTTCCTGGGTCCAAAGACGTACTGAAAAACATCTGAGCTTTTCAATGCAATGTGGTTCCTTGAGATTTTCCCAAGCCCAGACTCTGAGCTCAGAGCGAGGATGTTTGTGGGATTTTGCAATGCTGCATGTGGAAACCCACAGCCCAACATAGCTCAGAATTGCTAATCACCTTGGGATTGTTGTGTTAATAAGTGAAAATACAGAGAAACACAAACCTGTCTTCCTGTTAATGTTAATTTTGGTCCCAAAACCGTTGCTAAAACATATTGCCTGGCATGCCACAGATGTTCCTCCTCTCCTACGTGCCGGATATTGAAAGTGAGAATTGGCCGCGTTGACAGCATTTCTGTCGTTTTGATGGTAAATGTGACCAGGTCATTTTCTTACCACTTGAGCCTGTCACATTTTCTGACCATCCCCCTGTGCCAAGGTTTGCATTGGGGCTGGCATGTAATTCTATATGTATTGCTGCAACCGGCTCAATAAACTGATAAAGGTGAGCAGTTGAAAATTTAAGTGGAGCCGTGTCACCTTCTTGTCAACTCACTCACAAATTCCACTGTAGGCAGAACACATATAATGACCTGCTTGATGGGGTACTAAGTAGAATCTCAGGTTGTTCATCCCCAGAGCTCATTAGGGTAAGACACAACACAAGATGGGTGACTCTCCAGTTTGATAGAGGCTTTGACTAACCTGGTGAAAGGAGATTTAAAGCCACTTATCAGCGCGGTCTTCTTTCGTCTTGTCCTAGTTTATCTTGCAGGTGCAGTGGCTGTTTTGAAGAACAAGAAGTTGTCATCATTTGCAATGATTACAACAAAGGAAATTCACCCAGCATTTTGTGGCTTCAGAACCTTTTTTTACTATGCAGGTAGCAGGTTGATATGGACGTCAGCAGGAAGTGGATTCCAGATTTTAGGTTCCATTAATATTACCCGAGTCTTATTTGTGCTGGAAAACCATCCCATCTGGGACAGGGACGGATATGTCCTCCCCACTTAGGAGTTTTTCTTTTGTATTCTTCTGCAGTGGTGGGGTCTGTGGCTGGGTGAGAGGAGAGAGCGAGGCCCTGGAGCAGCTTGGAGAAGGAGCACAGGGAGCCAGCTGAGCACCAAGGGACTAGACCAACTTCAGCTACCAGGAGGAAATGCCAGGCCAAGCAGAAAGTAGCAAGGGCCTAACCACTGAGGAAGTGAGAGAAACAGGGGCTGGCTTCACATCAGGAGAACTTTTGTTTTCTTGGTGCTCTCACCAATGGGAGAAACACAAAAAGGAGGAGGAGAACCTCAGAGGTGCAGGTGTGCAGCCCAAGACCTGGGAACTCATCATTTTTACTCATCTCTTCAGGCAATTCCATCCACTGAAAAACAGGCACCTCCTTGTGGATGCTCAGTAATGACAACCTTGATGAGGCACCTTCTGTCCTGCGCCAAGCCAGGGGGGCAGCTACATGCTGGACTCCAAAGAGAAGCTGGAAGGAGCTGGAGCCCTAGCCAGAGCCCCCACCCCTGCTGACATCTCCATCACACTCAGGGTCTGTCATTTCCATTCCAGGCTGTTACTGCCATTGTACAGAGTAGAGGAGTCTCCATAGCCACATGCTCTAAATAAAGATAAGTAGTTTGTATTATGCTTTGCGTCTGGGATGTGGGTTGAGGTGTCCCCATTGTGAGCCTTATCCTTGTCCCTGCCCAGAGTCAGGGGAAGAACCTCAGATGGAACCTTGGGAGTTGGTTTCCAGATACCTTGGGGGAAGCTGGGGTTCAGGTTTTCCCAGATACTCCTGAACTCAACCTCCTTGCTGTGTATCCAGCCCAGGTGGAGAGTGCATGGGCTTGGCTGTCACAGTGAAGCTCAAAGGAGCTCCTTTTTTCTTTTAGGTAGAATCAAATTGCCCAGAGGAAAATCATCGCGCATTCTTGACTGTGCCCAACTGAAAACCCACGTTGGTGGTGTGGGGTGGAGTAGGGCAGGCACTTCTCCATGACTTCTTTTTGTAAATGGCCATGCAACATGCTGAATTAGAGGCCACAATCTACACAAAAATCCCCATCCACAGGCAAAAATCCACATCCTGGGAAGGGGTTGACGACCAACCCCCAATCCCTACCTGAACCCAAGAGCTGCATTCCAGGTGCTTCCAAGGGCAGCAGAGATCAAGCAGAGGTCCTCAGAAAGGAGAAACTGGTTTGCTTGTAATGCCAGCATTTGTCAGCTTTCCCTTCAGAATGGCCTTCCTTTGAAGCCAGAAGTTTCTTTATTGCTTTCACCCCAAACCCCAACCTATGGCAGTCTACCTTATGTCAAATGCAGTAATGGAAGGTCAGTTGCTTTCTTAGACAAGTCCTCTAAGGTGTAAGGATCTACCTCATGGAGGATGAGAGAAGAGAAAGAGGTAGGAACTCGGAAGGACAGAGTGCTATCTGTAGAGACTCATAGAAGAGGGAAGATTCTAGCTACTACCTGGGTGCAGGTGTGCTGTCACAATGACATGGTGACAACCTATTCAACACATCCCTTTTCCTTGCCCAACCCGAAGAGAGGGTGCTGTACCACGGGACTAAGTCCTGCCCCTTAACCTTGTGAAAAATATGTTGCATGACAAATAGAATTCCATGGCTTTCCTTCCTAGCAAGGACCTTAATTAGAATGGGAAACAAAACACTAGACAGATGCACCAAGAAAACATCGTTTTTAGAATTGCCACCGATATCTGCCTTCCACAGGATTGCTGGGCTGTAAACCTAGAAGGCCCTGGAAAGATAGCAGCTGGAAAGATATCTGGGGGATTTCCTTCCTAAATGGATGAGGAAAAGGCAAAGAGCCAGGCAGCCCCCGGCTCCCCGAGGGCTTAGTGAGGGTCAATAGACAGTCGCATCCCATTGTTTTAAAGGCACGTTGGTCCATCTTAATATGGCTCAACCTTTATTAAGGGAAATCTATGAGGTCAGTGACGCTCCACGGTAGGGAGCTGATGCTTCCCTCTCACATTTCGATGAGCCAGACATTTTGCTGCCTCCCCGTTTCCACCCTCTGAAAGGACGAGATGGGCAGGCCACTAAAGTGTTTTGACTGAAGTGTCTTTTGTGATCCCTTTCTAATAAAGGGCCGTATATTAGTGCCGAACAGTCATTTTTTTTTTCACGCTAAAGGAATACCAGTCCTCTCATTGCTCAAGAAACTGCTGAGTAAAACCTTCCAACAATGTGTCTCCCCGGCATTCCTCAACCCTATTGATAATGATAAAGTCTCATAAATCTAGGTAAATCTTTAATTATGCCTTTGGAACATGACGATATTATGACTGTGACATAGTCATAAAGGGCACATTCAAAATTAGCTCCGTATACATTTTATGAATATGTAAAAGGGTAGAGGTGGCTAGAGTTAAAAAGGAAAGACAAAAAAATTGCATTTTTGCTTCCTTGGTGCCATCATCTTTTAAAATGGGATTTTAATTCCTTTTAAAAAGTAATGCTTGGGAAAAGCTGTCTCTTGTCTTCTACAATTTTTATTAAAATCCACGGCATGCAACCCAATTGCATGTTACAAAAATTGCAAGCTGAGATGTAGGGAGTATTGTAAGATACCTTTTGGCCTAAAAACTGTTCTTTCTGATATTAAGCGTGTGTGAAATATGTGTGGAGAAAGGAGCCTGTGCCCCATTGTTAAGAGGCCCTAAGAAAGTCTGGGGTTTGTTTCATTCCTTACCAGCAGGGTGATTACAGCCTCATCCTCCCCCCACCCCTTTCTTTGGTTACTCGCCCTATGCAATTTATTTTTATCTTTGGCCAACGCATATATTTTCACTTGTGTGAATAATATCGAGAGAGATTAAGTTCTTTTATTTTGCTAATTAAACTGCATTTTTCAAAATCTGGCGAGGTAGTAAGTGACAGGATTAACAAGGGCACTTTGCAGAGTTTTGCTGTTTTCCTGATTAGATTAGAGGTATTTGCTACGGAAGTAGGAGCTGATGAAGTGGTTTCCTGGATGTGAATGACTGCATGACCCTAGCTTATCACTGCTGCTTCATAAAGAAGTCTTCTTTACTGCCCAGAAAGCCCATCCAAGAGTGAAAATGACATTAGCAAAAAGCTGAGCAAAAGGTCAGTAGAGCAGAATGAGAAGGGGGAAGGAAAAAAAATGCATTTCTTTGCTTTTTTTTTCCTACCCCGAAGGGTTAAGGAAGACTGCTCAGTTACAGCCTCCATGCTGAGGAGGAGCTGGGTTGAGCCAGGAGCCGAGCCTCAAAATTGTATTCTCCTGAGACAGGGATACGTTTCTGAGCCTCTGGAGTTTAAAGGTAAACATCATATATTGAAAAAAAAGGCGGGGCCCCTTCCCCCCCGGCAACTCCCCCTAGGCAGGTTTAGTCACAGAAGCATCTGCATCTGCCCATACCTTTGAGCCCATCCTGTACTTCTGGCTGGCTGGGCTTAAAGCTTATCTTCAGGGCAGCCAGAGGCCAAAGCAGGAGAACAGGTGAAGGCCACTCCCCTCTTCCTCCAGGCAGCCCCTACTGCCCCACCCCAGCTTCTGAGTCCCTGAGGAGAGGCAGCTAAAATGAAAAGAGCAATGCCAAACAAATAAGAGGGGGAACTCAAGATGGAGATGTAGTGTGTCAAATTCTCCTGTGGTGGGGCAGGAGGGGAGTGTTGCTATGTGCCAGGATGGAAACTAAGTGTGAGAAGACAACTGGGGGGTTGAGGGTGGGTCTTGTGTCCAAGCAAGGCCACTGTTGTGTATATTGACTGTATTAATATCCCCCTTTCCCCCAATCTTTCTTCCCATCTTTCCCAGAGACACATATTTTCTTTTCTAATCAAGAAATAACTTGCATACAGGAAAAGGCACATATCTGAAGTGTACAGATGGATGAGGTTTGGCAAATACATACACATGTGTGATCCACATTTCTATTAGAATATAAATTATTTCCATCACCCCAGAAAGTTCCCTTGTGCTCCTTTAAATCAATCCCTGCTCTTTCGCCCACCCAAGCAACCACTGTTCTGATTTCTATTATCATAAATTAGTTTTGCCTATTGTAGAACATCAATATAAATGGAATCCTACAGAATGTACTCTTTGTGTCTGGCTTTGTTCACTCTGCACAGTTTCTGTGATTCTCCATTTGTTGTGGGTATCAATAGTTCATTCTTATCTCTTAATGAATTATATTGTATTGCCTGCATCTTCCACAATTTTTCATCCATTCTGCTTTTGGTGGACATTGGGTTGCTTGCAGCTTTTGGCATTTCTAAATAAAGTTGCTCTGTCCCATATCGTACATGTCTTTTGCAGATATATATTTTCATTTTCCTTGAGAAAATGCCTAAGGGTGGAATGCTGGGCCATAAAGAAAGGCTATGAAAGATTACCAAATGGTTTTCCAAAGTGGTTGCACCACTGCACATTTACCCAACAATGTGTGAGAGCTCTGCAATCTGCTTGTTCCATATCCTCACCAACATGTAGTGTTGTTAGTCTTTTATGTTTTAACCATTAGTGGTTAGGTAGAACTCTCCAAATGTGGTTTTAATTTGCATTTGCCTGATGACTACAACATTGATCACTTTTTTTATGTGATTACTGGTGATTAGAATATTTTCCTTTGTACAGTGTCTGCTTACATTTTATGTCCATTTTTATTGAGATGTTTGCCTTCTTATTATTGAGATATGTGTCCTTTATATGTTTTGAACACTAGTCTTTTTCCAGATATATATATTGCAAAATATTTTCTCCCAGTCTACAGTTGTCTGTTCCTTTATTTTATATTATTTTAAAAATTAACAAACAGTAAAATTGACTTTTTGGTGTACAGTTCCATGAATATGAACACATGTGAATTCACATACCTGCCTCCACAATCAGAATGCAGAACAGTTCCATCACACCACAAAACTCCCTCATTGCTATCCTTATATGGTCATATACTTTTTGCCCCTAACCCTGGAAAGCACAGATCCCTGTCATTATAGTTTTTCTCATGGAGATTGTCATATAAAGGAATCATGCATTATATAACCTTTTGTGATTGACTTCTTTCATTCATCATGTCTTTGAGATTCATCCAAGTTTCTGAGTGTATCAATAGAACATTTCTTTTTATAGCTGAATAGTGTACTATTGAGCCAATTGAATTTTAATTGTGTCTTTTGATAAGAAAGAACTTTTTATTTGGATAAAATCCAATCTTCAGTGTTGCAGTTTGTACTTTCTATGTCCCATCTAAGACATGTTTAACTACACAAAGGCCAAAATAATATCCCTCTATGTTTATTTCAAAGAGCTTCATAATTTTAGCCTTTTTATTTAGAGCTACAGTCTACCACAAATTCATTTTTGTACATCATGTCAGGTAGGGTTTGAGCTTCATTTTGTTTTCCAAATTCCATTTGTTTTAGCACCATTTGTTGAAAAGATTGTCCTTTCCCCATTGAATTGCCTTGTAGCTTTTGTTAAAAATCAAGTGATGAATCCATTAGTCTATCTTTGAACAAATGCAAAGTGTGTTGATTACAGTACTTTCATAGACAGTCTTAAAATCAGGTAGTGTAAGTCCTCTAAGTTTGTTCTTTATTATTGTTTGGTTACTCCAGATCTTTTAAATTTCCATATAAATTTTAGATTCAGCTTGTTAATTAAAAAAGATAATCCTAGTAGGATTTTTACAGGGATGATACTGAATCAATTTGGGGATCTAGGCTATCTAAACAATATTGAATCATCGAATCCATGAATATGGTATATCTTTTCATTGTTTTAGGTTTTCTTTCATTTCTCTCAGTGCTTTTTGTTCTTTTCAGTGTAGAAATCTTACATATATTTCCTTAAGTTTTTTTTGTGTTTTATTATATATAGTATTTTAAAATTTTATTTTCCAATTGTTTTTCCCAAGTATATAAAAATACAAGTGAATTTTAGAATATTAACCTTGTATCTAGCAAACTTGCTAAGATCATTTATTTGTAATTATTTATAGATTCTCTTGGATTTCCTATATATATGATTCATATCTGTGAGAAATTATATAGTCTTATTTTTTTCCTTTCCAAACTTAAAAATTGTGTTGTGCTGTCTTTTTAAAAAAGTATTCTAATACCATTTGTACAACCTAAAATTCCCCCTTTTAACCACATTTAAATATATAATTCAATGCTGTTAATTGCATTCACAATCAGATGCCATTTTTTCCCTATTAGCACTGGCTCAAGTACAATATTGAATAGATATGATGAGAGTAAATATCATTTCTTTGTTCTTGATTCTGGAGGAACTCTTTATAAGATTGAAAAACAGTCTTATACTTAGTTGGCAAAGTTTTTTCTTAATGAATGGATGTCAAAAATTGAAAAATGATTTTCCTTTATTTATTAAGAGTATCATACAATTTCCCTTCTTTATTCTGGTAAGTCTGGTAATTAGATGAATTTTTGAATGTTAAATCAACCTAGCATAATCAACTTAGTCTTGAAGGTTTATCATTTTTAGTTTGTTAATATTTTGTTAAAGACTTTGCTTTTATGTTCATGAGAAATACCGGTTGATAATTTTCTTTTCTTTTAATATCCTTGTTTGATTTTGGTATGAAGGTTAAGCTATGTTCAACAAAGAAGTTAAGAAGTGTTCCTTTATCCTTAATTCTTTACAAGAGTTTGTGTAAGATTGCTATTATTTCACTAGAATTTGGTAGAATTCACTAGCAAATCCAGCTGATACCTGGGTGCTTTGAGCAGGAAGGTTTTGACTACAAATTAAGTTTCTTGAGCAGATACATAGGCAATCAACTTTTATATTCTGCTGTGTTCATTTTGATATTTTTTGTCTTTCAAGGATTTTTTTCAATTTTATCTACATTGTTAAATCTTATACATAAGTTTGTATGAGCTATAGGAATGTCACATGTGTTATTACTGATAGTGGAAATTTGTGTTTTCTCTCATCAGATTTTGATTGGTGTAGTTAGAGATTTAACAACTTTATTAATCTTTTAAAGGAAGGAACTTTGACTTGATTTATTGTCTCAATTTCTATTCACCTCTCTTATCTTTATTATTTCTTGTCTTCTTTTACATGGGTTTAGTTTGCTTTTTTATGTTCTTAAATAGGAAAATTAGATCATTAAATTATAGGCTTTCTCTCCTAATATACATATTTAAGGCCATATATATTTTCCTCTAAGTCTTGCTTTAGCTGAATCTGATAAAATTTGATATCTTATATTTTTATCATTTATTTTAAAATATTTGTCCTTTCCTCTGGTGATTTTACTCCTTCAACTAATAGGTTATTTAAAAGTGTTTGGGGAAGTGGTTGTGGCTCAAGAGTTGGGCACCTGCCTACTACATGGGAGGTCCCGGTTTGGTTCCCCATGTCTCCTAAAAAAGATGAGCAAGACAGAGAGCTGATGCAATGGGCTGGCGCAATGAGTTGATGCAACTAGATGATGCAGTGAAGAGACACAATAAGGAAACACAATGAGAGACACAACGAGCAGGGAGTAGAGGTGGCACAAGCAATTGGGCACCTCCTTCCCACATGGGAGGTCCCAGGTTCAGTTCCTGGTGCCTCCTAAAAAGAAGACAAGCACACAACAAACAGACACAAGAGAGCAGATGGTGAGTGCAAACAATGGGGGAGGGAAGAGAAATAAATAAATAAAATAAGTCTTTTTAAAAATATGTTTGATTTAATTCTAGATATATAGGAATTTCCCCAGGTTTTTTTGTTATTTATTTCCTATTTTAGTTTCATTGTGGCCAGATAAGATACTCTGTATGATTTTAATCTTTTGAAATGTATGGAGACTTGTATAATATTAGGATCTAGCTTAAGATCTGTCTTAGTTAATTTTCCTTGTGCACTAAAAATGAATGAGTTCTAAAGTTGTTCATTGTAGTAGTCTGTAAATCTCAAATAAATTAAGTTGGTTAATAGTGCTGTTTAAATCTTTTAATTTGTGTCTACTTTCTCTATCAATTACTGAGAGAGTGCTGTTGATATCTCCAATTACAATTATAGATTTACCAATTTCTCCATTCAGTTCTGTAAGCTTTTCCTTAGTCTTGGAATCCCTGTTTTCTGGCTCCTACATTTTTAGTATCACTATGTCTTTTTTGTGTGTGAGTTTGACCTATTATCATCAATAAATATCTGTCTTTATCTCTGTTGAAATCCTTTTCTGTGTGCCTGATATTAATAGAGCTATGATAGTTCTCTTATATTTTCTGTTAGCATGGTGCATTTTTTCCCATCCTTTTATTTTTAACTTACATGTATCTGTATATTTCAAGTGTTTCTCTTGTAACAGCATTCTTATAGTTCGACCTTACTCTTTGGCTGAATCTAACAATCTCTTCATTTTAATAAGTATTAAAGTTTGGA
>PVKH010046916.1:0-10355 GCA_004027955.1 Chaetophractus vellerosus | reverse complement strand
GCCGGCTCTGCTTCAGTTCGCGGGTGGCTGGCTGCGCTCCATTCGCGGGCGACCTGCCCTGCCCGTGGCGGCTTTGCCCTGTCCGTGGCAGCTTTTTGCCCTGCCCACAGCGGCTCCGCCCACCCACGGCGGCTTGCCCTTCTCAAGGCGGTCTGCCCGCTGGGAGAGGTCCCCGGGAACCGAACCCGGGGCCTCACATGTTGTACACCGGCGCCCTATCCACTGGGCTATACGGCCAGCCCCTTTCTAGGTAGATCTTATTCCTCTGCTAGAATTTGAGCTTCTTAAGGAAAAGACCTCTGTTTAATTAACCAACATTTTGTATATCAGACACTTGTTAAAATAAGGACATCTACAAACAACAAAAACAAAACTCATTTTATTAAATGTTTATCATATGCCAGATAATATTCTAAATACTTTATATAAATTACCTCATTTAAGCCCCACAAGAATCCCTGTGAGGCAGATATAATTATTGTTTCCATTTGACACATCAGGAAATTCCAGACACAGATCAACTGAGTAACTTGTTCAGCTAGCAACTGACAGATATCTGTTGAAAGGAATGTTTGAATGAGTAAATTCTGGTCACTTCTACTCACCTTCTAGTCCAAACAGCTGCTATAAAATGTAACTATCAAAGATGGGGTTTCAATTTTCATGTCATTTCAAACTCGCTTATTCATTAGGCCACACAGCTAAAAAGTCCACATTTTTTCCTAGACATAATTCATTGAGAAGTATATTGGGGATTTATATATATAAGTAGGTTTTTTCTTTCCAGTTATAATCATAATTGCTTATTATAAAAAATAGGAAGAAAATCATCCATCACTGCCCCACTCCAAAACAACCATAGTTAACCTCCTGGGGTGCAGACTCAGGGACAGATCCATACTTACTCTCAAAACAATGTTTTGAAGTCAGAAACCTAAGTCATTTGAGGTGGGGAGAGAGAGGGGGAGGGACTCAACTTCATAAAATATGACTAAGAAATGTTCAATATATTTCTTTGGTTCTGGATTACACCTGGCTGCTTTTTCAACGGAGTTTGCTGTTCTGAGGCTCCATTTCCTGGGGCTTTCCCAAGGCAGTACAGCCTGGTGCTCTAGCAGTACTTGACCTTCTATTGGCTTGAGGCTCTCCTGTTTGCCACCACACTCTGAATTATAAATCTGACCGGCCCCTCCCCGCTATTCACCCTATTCAGCTATCGGGTGGTAGGTTCGGTATCCCTTCTTTAGGGAGGCCTTCCCTGCCCTCTGACCCACGTGATCGCCCCTGCTCTGCAGGCCCCCATGCCACCTTCTCTTCTCCTCAGCATAACCGGTCTTATAAGTCCTTATTATGGGTGCTGCCCTGCCAGACTGGAAGCTCCAGGGGTCAATGACATGTCTCCCTCATTCACAGAGAGATCTATATCCCAAGTGCCTAGAATGGTGCCTGGCACAGAATAGGAAACACTAAGTATTCCCTACACAAACAAACACCTAAATCCTGGGTAGTCCAGGCTTGGGGTAAAGCAATAGCATACTTTAAGACTCGGGCCTTCTTCTCATTTCTGAACTGCTTCGGAGGCCTGCAGAAGAGCGAGGTCTTCTGGTGTGTCATCCAGACACAGGATCTGCTTACATAAGGTCAATTTATGAACATCTGAAACGGGTTAGCACCAGGCATTTCTTTCACAAGCTGGAGCAACAGGGCATGGTGACCAAGAGGCTCTGGTCAGGAAGCAAAGACCTAGGTTTGAATCTTGCCTCTTAGTAACTTGTGAGTCCTGGGGCAAGTTACTTAATTTCTCTAAGAATGATTTTCTCATAGGGTGGTTGTGGGGATTAGCAGATGTAACACACTAATTTAACCAACAGTGTTAACACTGTTCTTGCTGCTAAGGATACAGCGATGAGCTAAAGGAGATAAAGACCTGGACCTCCCAGAGCTTATACTTCACTGGGGAGAAGTAAATAGAGATATAATAAAAGTTTGTGATACACACTATGCTGAAAAATAAGGCAGGGTAAGGAGATAGAAACAGGGCTGCTATTTTAGAAAGGATATAGCCAGGCCTCTCTGAAGAGGGGACATTTAAGCAGAGCCCTGAATGAGGTAAGGGAGTAAGCAGTGTAGATACCTAGGGGGAGGACCTTCGAGATTTCAACGAGTCCATCTAGATATATGGAAGGCATTCATATAGCTTTGGCAACTGGCACATGGTAAAAGCTAAATCAATGTTAGGTGTTAGCATCAAGTTTAAGAGGACATGGAAAACAAGCATTTTGCCTTGCTTCCCTAAGGAGACTCCAGTAAAATATCAGAAAGAAGTAAAAATAAGACTAAATTCTTGTGGCAGTTAGTACTGTTTGTCCCCTGATATATTTCATTCCCCCCAACATACCTCAAAAGCAGACCCCTGATTTTTAGCTGGTAACAGGCTGCTCAGAATAAGGACCTCATTTCACAACCTCCCTTGAGTCATGGGGGCTCCGTCCCAACCAACAGGAGTGGAAGGGTTATGTGCAAATTTCAGGAAGTGTCTTTAAAGGAAGAGGGACTGCCCTTCTTTGTTTCATCTTTCTGCCTGCTGGTGAAATAGAGTTTAAGGCTGGAGCTCTAGTAGCCGTCCTGGACCATGAGGTGACCTTGGGCATGGAAGCCATGCAAGGCAGAAAGGCAGAGAAACCAAAGAGAAGCAGTCCAGATCCCTGACTCCATGGAGAGCCAAATCTGCCTAGGACTGACTAAATCTGGATTTTGAATGCAAGGAGTACATAAGTTTCTATCTTGTTTAAACCACCATTGTTGTTGTTGTTTTTCCCCCTGTTTCTCTGAACCTAACTGAATTCTGAGTAATGAAATCCAAAACAGCAAAAACAATGGATGTGGGCCGGTTAGGAGGGTGAGGAGCGAGGAGGGTGGGGAAGGTAGAGTGAGGATCATTAGAGAACAAGGCATTTCATTTCAAATAACTTCTATAAGATAGAAAAAAGTAGAAACATGAACACAGATAAAAGTCCAAGTCCAGACTACAGGACAAGAATGAGCCACTGGAAGTAGGAGACAAAAGACTGTGTGGGACTCCAGTGAGGCTTTGGGCCTGGAGATGGTAGGCAGGGCCAAGAGGATTTTAGGAGCAAGGTGAAAAATTAGGGGATCCACTGAAGCTCTGGTCTTCTGGATAATCACTGTGCCAATCAACTCCTTACCCCAACAACCCCAAGCACACAGTGGGCCTGGGGCCCAAAAGACAGGAGGATCTTTAAATTAATGAAATGAACTGCCTGGGGTGATCTATGGCTTCTAATAGGAGACCCAACACCCCAATTCTGACATTTGAAGGGTCCTCAGTCTGACTGCTGTGCCTATTCATGTGTCAAAGGAAAGCGGAGCCTTTGACTTGGCAGAGAGCACCCAGCAGCTTCTCAGCCAGGAGAGAAGCCTTGGGGCAAACAGCCCATTCCAGAGGAAACCAAGGTCTACTACCTAAAATAATCAACGTGAGCCTTTCCATTATTGATTTTGAATGGCCAAAAAAGCATCACAGGGTATCTGAGGAAAGCCAACAGCATGACAAGGACTAAAATAAAATAAAGAGAAAACAGAACCCATTAGAGAAAAGAAATTCAGACAAATGAGAAGCTTAAAAAGAAAAAGAAAAAGAAAAAGAAAAAGAAAAAAGTCTATGCTTTCAGATAGATTCTGAAGATACTGGATCCATAAAACAGAAAAGGAATAAACTGACCGAAAAAAGGGGGAGGGGAAAGCTCTTGGAAACTAACAATATAATTACTGAAATTAAAGGAAAGAGATGTAGAACAGCAGTCAAGGAAGCCCGAAGTCACACTAAATAGGAACTCCAGAAAAAGAACAGAAAAAATGACAATAGGAAATTATCTAAGAAATCTTGAGAAGAATTTCCTAGAGCTGAGGAAAGACACGGATCTTCAAACTGAAAAGTTTAAAAAGTGCTGAGCAGGATGAAAAGAGACAATATAGTCCCCCTGACCCTTCAGAATTCAAAAGGATAAAATTCCTAAAAGTTTCCAGAGGGACAAAAATGCTGTTTCAAAAGAGAAGAATCAGGCTGGCATCAGATTTCTTACTGGCAAAGATGGGTGCCTGAACACAGTGGAGCAATACTTTCTAACTGAAAAGTTCTAAATGAAATGGTTTGGAAGCTAGAATTCTATACTCAGCTAGCGAAAAAAGACATTTTTAGACTTGTAAGGATTTACACAGTTTATCCCCCATGCATTGTTTTCTCAGTAAACCATTGAAGAATATGCTTCCCCTAAATGAGGGCTTAAACTAAGAAAGAAAAAAATTGGATTTACAAAACAGGGGTCCACCAAGAGAGATGTGAGAGGAATGCTAAGGAGGATGAAGCAGGCAGCTCCGGGGACTCCGCTGAGCCATAGGCCTACAGAGCACAGGTCTGATTAGAGCAGGAGGGCAGAAGGCTCCAAGAAAAAGGAATAACAGAATCCCTGATAGGTTAGGCAAGAACTATCCTGAAAGACCACGGGAAAGTGTGGAGAGACTTAGCAATAGGAATAAGGAAAACCAAGCATAGTAAATAAAGAACAAGCCATTATTATGTCCAGGAAAAATAGTCAAACAGAAAGAAGAAATAATAAAAACATAACTTGGCTTTGCAGTAAACAATATTTACATTGTTATAACATTGTAAAACAATGAATACTGACTTAACAAAAAAATTGTGATTTGGGGAAAAAATGGGAAAGCAGATGGAGTGTGAATGGGACTGTGGTACTTATAAGGTACTTAGAAAAATGTTAAAGCCTCACATGCTATCCTAGTAAATCAATAGGTAACATCTAAAATTGATGAATTAACAAAGAACAATATAGAAATGTGTAGTCCTTGTTTGGATCTGATTTGAACAAAAAATATCTGGGAGGTAATTGGAGATCTTTGCTTATTAATAAGGGATTATTGTTCATTGCCTTTTTTTTTTCGTTATTACATATCCCTCCCCTTTCTGCTTGCTCTTGCTGTGTGTTCATTTTTTGTGTTCTTCTATGTCTGCCTTGTCTCCCCCCGCTGCGGCGATGCGCCGAGTCAGCTCACTGCGCAGGCGGCTTGCCCCGCTTGTGGGCGGCTCTGCTTCCGTTCCCGGGTGGCTTTTGCTCCGTTCGCAGGCGGCTCGCCCTGCCCGTGGCAGCTTTTGCCCTGCCCATGGCGGCTTTTTGCTCTGCCCACAGTGGCTCTGCCCCGCCCATGGCGGCTTGCCTTCTCAGGTGGTCTGCCTGCTCGGAGAGGTCCCTGGGAACCGAACCCAGGGCCTACCATGTGGTGCACCGGCACCCTATCCACTGGGCTACAGCTGGCCCCTGTTCATTGCTTTATGTGTGATAATGGTAGTATAGTTAGGCTAAAAAATAGTCCTTATCCTCTCAGATACACACTAAAGTAATTATTGATGACATGAGGTCTAAAATGTATTCCAAAATAATTCAGTAGCAGGAGTAAAATGGCTACAGACATAGATGAAACAAGATTGGCCATGGGTTGCTGATTCTTGAAGTTGTATAATGGGTGGTACATCAGGGTTCATTATACTACTCTCTTTAGCTTGGAAGAGCAAGATAGCGATATAAGCATATTATTAGATACTTGGAGATTAATACTAGAACAAACACCTAACAGGATCAAAAGCGTATGCTCGGGAAGCGGATGTGGCTCAAGCAGCTGGGCACCTGTCTACCACATGGGAGGTCTCGGGTTCGGTTTCTGGTGCCTCCTAAAGAAGATGAACAAGACAGTGAGCTGACACAATGGGCTGGTGTGGGGAACTGATGCAATAACGTGATGCAGCAAGATGATGCAACAAAAAGAGGCACAGAAAGGAAATACAATAAGAGACACAACAAGCAGGGAGCGAAGGTGGCTCAGGTGGCAGGGTGCCTCCCTCCCATATGGGAGGCCCCAGGTTCAGTTCCCAGTGCCACCTAAAAAAAAAAAAAAAAGAAGAAGATGATGAACAGGGAGCCCAAATGGGGGGTGGGGGGAGAGAAAATAAAAATAAATCTTAAAAAAATAATGTATGTTCTCAGGGACAGAACAGGAAAAATAGTAAAGAAGGGGTGAAGGGCAGGGGACAGCTGGTTTTTACTTTAAATTTTAAATGATATTTGGCCTTACAAGAAAGGTATATGCATGTAATATTTTGACAAAAACAAAACTACTTTTAATAAAGAAATGGAACCACCAGAAGTGTTAAAAGCAGAAAAATTAAATGGTTGCCTCAGAGAGAGGGTTTAGGTAAGAGAATGATGCTTTTTTGTAGAGATTTTTAAAAAATAATGTTTACATATTACTTTGAGTTTTAAAAGTTAGCAATTATTATTAGCTCTTATTATTGAAACCAAGTATTGAGAATGAACAAATAACTAGTCACTAAACTATTATATAGATGTTTTCTTACGTTTAGTGTAATGTAGAATGACTGACTCACTGTAATCACGCCCTTACTTGATATATGTTAACTTTTAAAGTAGCTAGTGACAAATACCTGAAACTTATTTCTTTGATTCTAACACTGTGTTTTATAACTGCATAATTTTTCACTACTAACTGGCCCACGTTTGTTTTCCCTTATATTAAACCACTAAAGCCCCAGATGGATTTTGTCAATTCTTAACAGTTCCTTGACTGCCCGCTTTGTTTAGCTTAGTCCCTATACTTGTTACTTCATGTTAATTAAGCAATTTACAACTGTTTAGGTTAGCCTCCTTACTAACTTGTTACTTCCTGTTAATTAAGTGATTTATGATGGTTTAGTTTAGCCTCCTTACTCATTATCTTATATGGATTGAACTATTTACAAGTTTATGTATTATCCCAGCCAAACTCTGCCAGTACCTAATGTTAATTAAGCAACTTACCACCCAGTTTGTAACCTGTGACCTGATGCTTACCCCAGCCCTAGGGCAGGGCTTCTTAACAAGGGGTCCCTGAACTTGAACTGAAATTCAAAAAAACATTATCCTTGTGGGGACATATTGGTGCCAGTGTGATATATTTATTAAATAATACACAGTATAATGTGGACTTAGTAAGGGTTCCGTGGTTTTCACTTGACTGGCAAAGGGGGTCCATGGAAAAAAAAGGTTAAGAACCCCTGCTCTAGGGCCTGACATTACACACTTCTAATTAAACAAACCAAACAATATGTCCTAACATCCCAACGTTACTATCTCTACCTGCCTATGTTTGAATTTCATAAAAAGTTTCTCCAATTCAGGAAGAACAGAGCTGAGATTTTCTTTCTCCTATTCGCCTGCCTTGAGGAATGCAATAAAGACTTCTCTTTGAAATCTCTGGTGTCTCAGGACTAGTCTTTAAGCCATCAGGCAACTTACCCCGATGTTTGGCAGCACTACCAGCTTTCTTCAGGACTTTTTGCTAATCTCAACATCTACAAACTGAATCTGTTTCCCTAGGTGAAGAAGCCTAAATCACCCCCTAGTTAATAATTCACATTAAATGTGGTAATAACTAGTATTGCCATCTAACTATTGTCTACCATTTGTCACTGCTTAACATGTTATTTTTAATCCTTATAACACTCTGTCTGGGCAGATGTTAATATTCCCATTTTACAGATGAAAAAATTGAGGCCAAGAGACATTAGCCATGTGCTTGCGGTCATGGAGTAGGCCAGGCTTGTGTGACTCCAATGCCCACATTCTTCCCACTACTCCACCTCTCCCTTACATCCACCAGTTCATATAGTTCAACCTCATGAAACAGGAGAGACAGGATTATCTTCACTTGACAGATGAAGAAAGTAAAGCTAAGAAGAGTTAAGTAACTTGCCCAAGTTAAGTATACTGCTCCTTCATCCAGTACTCCTACAGTCTCTGATCATCTGTCCTCTCAATAATGACATTAATGTCAAATTATTCATAACCTCCTCATGGCCATCTGACACACGAACCACTTTAAATGAATGCAGCTGAAGCAGGGATTTAAAAAAGAAAGCAATTTATGTTTTCCAAAGGAACTATAGTAATAAACCATGGAACATCCTCAGTTGCTCTAATGTCAGCATTTTGCTTGGGTCCTCAAAGGGGCTCTTGAAATGTCAGCAGCCTGCCCGCAGGGCACACAGCAGATCAGCTCTCACTACGGGCAGCTTGCAGCAGTTCTGACTACTAGCACCACTCTTCTTGGCTCCAAAGGAAAGAAATGATCTGTGTGTGCTTCTGTCTTGAAAAGAGAATGCCTGTGCCTCCTAAACCTACCTCAGAGTGGACGGCCATGTGCCCAGGGCTTTTTATAGTTGCCAGGAATCCTAGATTGGTGCTACTCTAGAGCTGAGACAAGTCTGTAAAAGTTGTACAACAGGCTGGGAGAGGAGGGAGCCAAAAGCAGGAATGAAAGAGGGGCGAATGTCTGGCCTCTGGTCATCCCATGCCGTGGGTAGTTAACTGCCCTGCCTCATAGACAAGGAGCCCAAGAGTTCTGCACAACCACTATGAGCCTCGTTTAAGCCGCCGCTCCGCAGCCTGTTCTGGCATCTGAACAATGGCCAAGCTAGGGGGAAGAGGCTGTTTACTTGGGTTCAAACTCTATTTATAGCACCAGCAATCTGCACATATTTGGATGACAAATCTCTGGGCTTCAAGTGAGCGGTGCTTTGCTTCTGGACAATTTCACCAAACACATCCCCATCCTACGCCACCCCCAGCATTCTCACTAACACATGTTGCCCTCAGGATGTTTTATTTAAGTTGCCGAATTGTAAAAGTTTATAAAAAGAAACTGTAGCTTTTAATTCATTTGTCTGTGAGGTAGAACTATAAGGTATCATTTTCTTTAAGGCTTGACTCACAGAGATTAAACTTAATGCATGTTTATTCTATAAAAATATACAACTGTACAGAAAATGAACAAGACACTACCTAAATGAGATCTGTCACGTAACATGTACTATATCATAAAGATGCTGAGTTCCACTCAGGACTTAGAGAACATTTTTTATGGCACAGTTTATGTAGGATGACAAAAGGCTTTACAGAACTGACCCATGAACAATATGCAATCATACACATATTCCAAACAAATAAAAGAGGTCTTATTACCCACAAATCTGGGGTGGAAGCAGCTGCAGTGTCCAGTGCTCAGGAATGTCCCCTCCTCCCACTGCTGTGATACAGGCGAGGGGTTTGACTGGAAAAAAAGATGCAGAGCCTTCTGCACAGTTTTAACTCACAGAAGGTGTTATACCCTTGCCAACAAATTCACTTGGAAAAACCAGCCTGCCTCTAAAAGCTGCTTGTTTTTATAGCAAAAGCATTTCTGATCAGCATCTCCCCTAAGACAGGCACGGCTTAATTCCAAAGGGGAAAAAACCGCTTGTTAATCAACATGTCCATTGGCTAAAATGTTGGAGGCTTCTAGACCTATCACACAATTCACGGAGGAACTCAGAGAGATAAAAAGACCAGTAAATGAGGAGAAAAGTTTACAGTGTAAGGGGTTGGGAACAGCAGGGATTCCTCAAAGGGAATGAGTTGTTTTCTTACCTTTTCCCAGTTAATGAAACTCCTTAGAAGACAAACAGAAAGGTGCCAAAGATAACCCCACCTTTTTTTTTTTTTTTCTTAAAGGAGGTCCTGGGGATAGTATGGGAAGCAGGCCTTGGTTCAACCGCTTGGGCTACATCCACTCCCAAACCCCACCTTTTAAAATCAGAAGCAAAGTGCTGGTAAGAGTAAAGGAAAGAGAACTGTCTATGCATAGAGGGGATGTAAATTATTTTAGAATTTTTTTCTGGATTTAAAAAATATAATTTATTTTTAATTGTGGTAAAATATAATAATTTTAAACATTTAAGTAGACAATACTTTGATAAACTGGCAATACTGTGTACCTTTCAGTACTATATTTCTAGACTACTTTCATCATCCTAAACCAAAACTAATACTTATTTAGGTTTTAGTTCTTTGTGCCCTCTCTTTCTGTCAGTCGGCTAAAGGTTTGGCTATTTTATTGATCTTTTAAAAAAATAACTTTAGGTTTTGTTGATTCTATTGTTTTTCTAGTCTCTATTTCATTTATCTCTGCTCTAATCTTTACTATTTCCTTCCTTCTACTCACTTAGGGTTTAGTTTGCTCTTGTTCTAGTTTCTTTTTTATTTTTATTATTTTATTTTATTTTATTTTTTTTAACTAATTTTTTATTTATTTTTTATATATCTATATACATTTTTAGGATACATTGATTACACAAATGTTACACAGAGATTCCAGGAGTACCCATATGCCACCCCCCTACCCCTCCCACAACCCCCCACATGCACATCCCTAAGTGTGGCATAACGACT
>PVKH010046915.1:0-10350 GCA_004027955.1 Chaetophractus vellerosus | reverse complement strand
ACATGGCACAGGCCAGAGAACAATGCCATTTGCACAGACTTTGCAGGTCACAAACATTTTTGCAACTGTGGTGGCATTTTCTACCTCTGATGAAACTGAGGTGATGGGGACTAACAATGATAGAACTTTAACTGGTACTTTTCATGTGTTATATCATTTAACAACCTGATGTGATAAGTATCATCCCGAATTATTACGCAAGGTCTGAAGTCTTACAGCAAGTAAAGCAGTAGGCATGATTCCAAATCAGGTCTGATGATGGTTTCAAACCTAAGACCTTCCACTATGGTGCAGCTGCCACAGAAGAGAAAGCTCCTACCCATTGGTCTTACCAGCTCTCAATCTAAAAGGCTTTCTCAGGAAGACCTTCCGAATAGGATCTTCCATGAAGCAAATACACCACTTCCACCTCCCTGGGCCAGTCAGAGCTGGTTAAACCTAAAAGATCAGCCCACCAGGCCTGATTGGGCAGTAGACCTTGGCTTCCCTGGCTTCATTCACCCCTCTTCTCCCTCTTGCCTCCCCCTACCCCATTTCCTCTAACACTTCCTAACATGTTCTGTTCTTGCAAAACATGGAAAACCTGGATACAGGAAACCTACAGAGGGCTAGATCATGGGTCACCAAAATTTTTCTGTAGAGAGCCAGAAAGTAAATATTTTTTATTCTGTGGGTCATATGTTCTCTGTCACAACCACTCAACTCTTTCATTGTAGCAAGAAAGTATCCATAGACAATACTTAAATGAATGATCATGGTCACATTCCAATAAAACTTTATATACTATAACAGGGGGCCGGCCAGATTTGGCCCATGAGTTTTAGTTTTCCACCTTTGGCCTAGGTCAAAGGCAGCACACAATTTTCACCTCATGGGCCAGCTTTGATCAATGAGTAGTCAGCTCCCTGGAGCTGGCTGTTCACACAGATTCTAAGGCTGTCTGTAGGCTCAGTAGGAAAGATCCTATGACCAATGAGTAATGTCTGCTCTAGGTGTCAAAAGATCATGTTGATACATGTGCTGTTTGCCATTTTTGACTAAGTCTGGAGTGCAAAATGAGTTCATAAAGAGGCTGTGAAACGTATTGTTTTCCAATAGCCAGAAGATCCACCAAAGCTGAACTCTCACCAAGGCACCATTCTGCTGCTGCTGCTTTCATAGTAAATTTTATGTCTCTTCTATTCTAAATGAGGTCGCAAATCAGGAATCCATGATTTGGAAAAAGAAGAAAGTCAAAAAGTCTATCGATAGATCAAATCTAAAAGTAACATCACACTTTGAGAACTTGGATTAGGCAAAAGTCCTTTTTTATCTAAGGTTTATGTGGCAGATTACATAGGATTAAGAAAGCATCTTGCGCTCTCTGTAGCAAAAGCAATTGCAGCAGGTGGGAATTGTTTTTCTTTTTTAAACAGGCTCACCATTAGTAACTGTCAAGAAAGCCCTTTCTACAAGCCATGTTGTAGTAGACAATAGAGATGGCTCAAGACGCATACTTTGAGCTAATATTGAACTTGAAAGTAAATACATAAAGCATCAGCACCATAAAGCTAATTTAAAAGGGACATTTCTCTTTATAGTTCCCCAGAGTATTACATACTCTAGGACATTCTTCTGCCATAATGTAGGATTCATTAAAGAACTGAAGCTATAATTGTCTACAGCAGTACATACAGACCAACAGGATAAATCGTCCAAATAAATTGGTTAATACAATCTCAAGTCCTTGGTATGAAGTGCTCCATCTGACCCCTGGCAGGTAGGCAGGAAACCCAAGGCTGAATTTTAGTTGCAAGAATATCCAAGAAGGTGATTCAAAGGGAATTCAACAGCATGGTAATCTTTACACACACAAGGTAATTTCTACTTCATCATTTCATTCCTTAAGAATGGAAAATGATGAAACAAAACTACACACATAAAAAATGCACATGCGTATTTTTAATATTTATGTAGTAATTATGTATATCTTTATTGATTTTAATATTTTCTCTCTCATTATATTAATAATGGGAAATTTAAATTTAACTGGAATAGCAGGGATTATTTAATGGCAAATCTTTTTCTTCCTTTTTTGCTGTCATGTTTTTATAATTTCCTCTTTGGACAATGGCCAGGTAAAGATATAAATTAACAAAGAGAGAGTAAAATGTAAGAACTATGCAAAATGGTATCTTCTTAATTAATCAGGGGGAAACCCATGTGATAACAGGAAACTTAGAACACAACTTTTATACTAAACGCAGTACTGATTTTTACTGACAATTTTGGAAGACTAAGAAAATGCAGAGTTCATTGGCCAGATATAGATATAATTTTGTCTGTTTAGGATTTCTGTGCATTATCATTCATTAAATATGGAGGACTTTATTGACCTGCTAGGGAGAATAAGAAGTTGCTTTCCTTTAGAATATAAAAAGTCAGAGAAAAGCTAAAGAGTCAATAACTCTCATGCTATATGCTGTGGTAGCTTGGTGAGTGGCCTATATTTGAATGTTTTTATCTCCCTTAATTGTTGTCAAGTTTGAGGAGTATTTCAATGAATTAAATTCTAAATGGAATACTGTGACTAAAATCTGAAATGAAGATGTTTAATTTATTATGTAACCTGAGCGTTGCGCTCAACCTGAAAATATGCATTTATTTATTACAATAAAAGCAGGCATCTATGAGAACGGGGAACCCTGGAGATTCTTTTGCCCATGTTTTATTTGGGCTGGCTACAGACAACAAAGAAAACAGCATATGTAGCATTTCTAGCAAGTGTATATCTACAAGAATACCAAGGGCCTCTTCTTGAGTGCCTTTATAAGGCACGGTATTCCCTACCTTCGTCTGTGGAAGCTATCGCTATATTCAATGTTGTTGAACATATTTGATATGAAAGCATTGTCTGTTTGCTACCAGTATCTAACGAGTTTCTCCCCCAGAGTTGCCAGCAAGGTGCTGATTAATTAACTGAAGTAGTGAAGCTGAATCGTACAACAGCTGTTTAGAGAATTGTCATTAACTTGGTCTCCTTTCCTGTCTATTAGCTTTCTTGCAGCGATCCCACTAAAATGCAAATCTGGGAAACTCGGCATCAGAACCTACCTTAACCTTTGTGCCCTCTCTGATGTAGAAAAGATGTGAATAATCTGGGCTGATTTTATTTTATTTTTTTAAGGGAAATAAGATGAGGAAGCAGGAATGGAGAGAATAAAAGTCAAAAGAAGGTACAGAAGGGATTTGGGAAACTTCCTAGAAGTCACTGTTTGGATTGTCACTTGTCACAGGCAGCTGACAACAGGACAGCCCTTGGGGCTGAATGTCAAAATGGGAATTGCAGATATCCTAAGCTTATTGAACAGTTCAGCTATCCGACAATCTCTGCCTGGGACCTCCTCGCACTGGGGGGAAAAGGCACTCCACGATTGAGAGAGACTGCAAAAGGGAGCAATGTGCAGAGGCAGATGTAGCTGCTCCTCTGGAATGATGACAGTTGGCAAAGGATTCCAACCTGCAGACCTCAGCTGCCCCCAAGAACTAGGATGAGTATTCAGAGCAGAATCTATATTAAGTGGCAGATTGGAGGGAGGGTTGAGTTGATGAGATACAAACGCGTCATTAAAATGTTCTGTGGTGAGGTGTGGTGACTCAAACCAGATAAAAATGGTGAGGTTTTTAAAGTTTGTTCCTCCCTTTCTCCCTCCTTCCCTCCTTCCCTCCCTCCTTCCCTCCCTCCCTCCCTCCCTCTGTCCTTCCCTCCTTCCTTTCCTCCGTCCCTCCCTCCCTTCCTTCCTTCCCTTCTTCTCTTCCTTTATCCTTCTCTTTTCTTCTTTCTTTTGTTTTCATTTTTCTTTTATAGACATATATTTAAGTCCACCGGGCAGATTTTGTGAAAGGCAACATTGTCTTCCACAAGCAGGCCAACAAAATTAATTCATAACAGAGGTTGTCACCGTCTCATCCCAGGTATCACCTGAAAACCCCAGTAAGCTCTGCTCATTCCCTCTGACATGAATCGCAGAGACTTGGTACCAAAGAGCTCAGATGTTAACACCTCCCGTGGCTTGTAACGGCTACCCCATGCAATTTCATTTGCTGCTGTACCTCTTCACGTCGGACTTCCTTTCTAAAGCTAAAGAATTCTCAAATTGTAAAAAAGTAGAAAGCATGGATGTGATTAAATAGCACAAAATCGGGCCATCAGGTCATATAATAAACAGACGAAGTACATCAAAAGAATGCAGCAGGTGTTTTTTTTTTTTAATGAAGTAGATGAATACAGAAATGAATGCATTGATACAGATAGAGCATCTGCCTCATGATAAAATTAAGTCTTGTGACAGAAATAAATCACTGTGAGGGAGAATGGAACCCATTATCCAATAGGGTTTTTTCTTTTCTTCTTATGTGACAGGACTTATTGGATTCCCTGACGCTAGGCAGCTAAGTGCATCCACAATTTGATGATAAATCAGAAAGACTGCAGGATTTGAAATTTAACAACTACTTATTTTTCTGTGATGTACAGATAAGGGGAAAATTTTGGCAAGTAACTATTAAATTGGGAATCTCCTTTTTTTCTGATAATCTGATCCTCTGGTACTCTGTCACATTATCATGCAATGCCAACAACCAGCAGTGAGTAAAACAGATTTTGGACTAAGCTGAATAAGGGAACTACTTATCTTTTCCTTTCTCTCCAAATATTCAGTTTTATCTAAAAAGTACCACAGAGAGGGTACTTTTGATGTAAAAATATACTACTCTTATTACACTTTGCTTCTTGCCTTCAGTACTTTTTAAAATGGCAATAAATGCATGTTTTCCTTTTTAAAACATTTTCACAGTTGAACAATAGTAAAGAAAATCCATATATCATGTTAAAGATGCAGAGTAATCGAGCTCAGGACTATACCATGTTTAATAAATGTGACAGAAAACATACCTTCACGTTTTAATTGTTTCCTTTGTTATAATATGTTATTAATTAGTGGGAGTTTGTTGGGGGGTCGTTCTTTTCTCCAAGGTGCACTGTTTTTTTTCAGCGCTGATCCTTTGCAGCGCCTTCAGTACTTTATGAACATGTGCCCCAATCGCCAGCTCCTATACTGAACTCTATAGATTCTCCTTGTAATAAACAGAGAGAGAGAAATCAAATGACTTTTTTTCCTCCTGGTAATTTTTTAAGTGAGAATGTGGTAGATCTTCCAAAGTAATCTGATCCATTGTGTAAAAACATGGTACCAAGCTAACAACAGACATTCCAGAGGATGCTCGGAAATCATGTATTTTTGACCTTCGGTATATTTCAAAAGCCATACCAGAGTCAGTTTTCCGGTAAACTAAATCAAGCTCACTCTAAAGTTGCTACCACTGATTTTATTTTATTTTTTTCCTACATCCTGTCTTGTAAAGGGGCGAGGGTGGGGTTGGATGAAGAGGTATTAAACATTGGTAATTACGGCAATCTGCTTCAAGAGCCTTAACTGCTGAAAACGCAGCCTGTCTTCAGAGAGAGCTAACTCCATGTGACAACAGGAGAAAAGCTGTTAAAGAACTGTAAACTCCTACAGCTGGGTACCAGCCTTTAATTAGAGCGTAGCACTGAAACAGAGGCTCCTGCAGTACCCTAAGAGAAATAATGAATCTATTAATCCAAGAAGCAAAGACATAATATCAGTGAAACCATATATCTAAAAATAAAACAATAAAAAAAAAAAAACAAGAAATGGAGGAAGGGGACATACAGTCATTCAAATGCCATAACTCTCCAGAAGAGGGCCATTCAATGTGGTTTATTTTGTTGTTTTGTTTCACACAAACTGAATGATAAAAACAAAAAAGGAGAACTTGAAGACAAAAGCTTCTGGGACTGTCTTCTATGTTTTAGAAATTCAGTTTGACCTAACTCATCATTTCCAGAAAGCAGAAATCACTGATCTTCTTGAAATTTTCTATTGAAGTAGTAGAAATGTTTTTTTTTAAAAATCAAGCAACAGTTTCTGGCATAACCCCAGTATTAATTGTGGTTCTCAAAAGTGCATGATGTTTTAAAAAAATAATAAAAACATGACAATATTTTCCTAGCTTTGTTTTCAACAAAAACACAAACGAAAAGAATGAGACTCAATATTGAATTGGCAAGTTATCCATAGAAACCTCAAGATAAAGGACCAGAAAATGCACCACGTAGTGTCCTTCATTATATGCAACTGTCCCATGGTTTGGATTCAGCTACTCGGCATGCCACATGTACCCATACATGTCCCACTTTCTGTTGCTGTGATTGATCACAATCAGAGACACTAAACACAATGACAGGGGAAAATGGGACTCGGTTCCCCTCGCAGGGTCTTGAATCTTTTCTAAAGCATAGAAATAATTTGAAATGGAAAGTCATGTTCATTTCAATCTCAATGGACAATAAGTCTGATTTCTCTCTTGATGATTGTGGAGAAATCCATTTTTATGGTCACACATGTTTGAAAACTCTGGCCATGAATGAGAAGAACAAGATGAAGTCAAACCCTCTTGTTTTCTAGAAGAGGAAATTTAAGATCCAGAGAGGTGGATGTGTTGCTTACACCCATACAGTTGGTTGCAAGAAGCCCAATCTAGAACCCACATCCCCTACCTCAGAGTTGAATATTCTCTCCACTGCATTATCACACCATATTTTCTTACCTTCCAGCTGAATATCGCCAAAGGAAGAAATTCCAGAGACATAAAGAATATGATTCTTTACCCTGTGGGAACTTGGTTGACTTTATTTTCAAAAGTGCAGGACTAAAATGGGTGCAGAGTAGAGGAAAGAATGGAATTGGGATAGAACAATGTGCAGTGGAAGAAGAGATGCTTAAGAAAGAAGTTAGGGTTTGGGCTCTGAAGTTAGTCAACACATCTGTGAGAACTACCCTGGCCATGAGGGTAAATTCAGAAAACCCTATTTCTGGTGTCAGGGAACTCAACATCAGATATCTTCACAAGCATCCCAGGGAGAGGGAACAGCAAATGAGGAGACCCTGAAGCAGGAATGAATTCCGGGAATAGGAAAAATATCAGTGTGGCTACAATGGAGTGAGCTGGGAGTAGAGTGAAGAGGTAGGCAGGGGTCAGCTCCTATAGTTACTTTAAGACCATGAAAAGGAATTTGGAATTTGTTTGGATGCCAACAGGAAGAAAATGAAGGTTTTGAAGCAAGGGTGTGATATGATCAGATTGATGTTTTTTAAAGATTACCTTGGCTGCCGTGTGGAGAATGGATTGTACGATTGAAATAACATACATGAAAGTCCTTTTGGAAGAAAAAAGTTAAGGCAAAATCCAAATGGAAACCGTGACTGTCATTATATAAACAGCAAGACAATCTCCAAAAATAATAATGCAGTGATGCTTTCCAAAGAATATCTTAAACTTTGGCAGTAGTGAAGACATATGGTTTATCCATGTTCTGAAACACTGAATGATAGATCTTTGAAACAGAAAACAAGATGAATCTGATGTTGGGCATCTGTGGGTTGGGTCATCTTTGGAATCCAAGCCATCTGAGATCCTATGGCAGATTAAGGAAAGCCAAACTCTAACACAGGCAAATCCCTGGTGCTCAAAGCTGTGACAGTTTCAGAATTCTACCACGTAAGCTTTCCAAGTTGAATACAGGATAGACAATACATTTAAAACAAAAGGTTCAAAGATCCTCTTGCTTTGAAAGAATTGGTACAAGTGAAGTGAGGACAGAAATGCAGCCTTTGCATTGAGAAGAGGCAATACTCCATGACTTTAAGGACCAAGGTCCAAATCAATTGGGATGATTAAGACACAAGTGGTGATTTCCTGCAAGGAATGAGTAGTAAAGTCCTGCTCTACAGCTAAATTCAAATTGATTGATTTCATTCTGCCACTCTCCATTCAGTTTGGGTAGTGACTATGCACTATTAACCCAAAGCAGATTTCACCTCTAAGGCAGCTGCCTGTCAATGATAAATTCCCACAGATCTTCAGACAAGACAGAAAATGAAAGGGACAGTTTATAAACCTCTTTAGGGAAATCACTGAGCATGCTGTTGGTCTTCAGTAAAAGTCAAATAATTAAATCACCAGCTCAAGAACCAAACTAGCCACACATTATGAAAAACTCAAGTTTCTAAATTTGAAAGGCAAATTCCTGGCAGAATCCTAGGCTTCATAAAGAGATAGATTTGAGTTTGAGTCTGGATTCCTCCTCTTGCTACCTGAGTGACTTGTGGATATGTGATTTTTACTGGGCCTCTCTGAACCTCAGTTTCTTATCTGTAAAATGAAAGTCAGGTTGACCAGCACAGCTGATTGTTGGGAGGGTTAAAATATGACCATGTTTGTAAGGCACAGAGTAGGTACTCAAGAAATGTTTTTACAGTGCCACCTTGCTCCATCGTTATTTCCCTTGAGTGCTTTCCAAAATCATTCATGACCTAGAAAGACCCCATCTGCTTACAAACAGAGACAAGGTCTTCGAGGGAATAAGAATCTCTAAGGCAGGGCCTGGAAGAGATGTGCTGGGTCTTTTGGTCATTCCTAAAAATGAGTATTTAGATTTTAAAAGCAACAACAAAGTCTGGGAGCTGGTGGCTTATAGAAAATTATGAGCTCCATACACGTAAGGGGATTCATAGTCATACTTTTAAAATGTGAAATAAAAGAGGAGCTTTAAAAAAAAATAAAAGATATGCTTCTTCTTCAAAATGAGCTTGCAAAACTCATAAGGCATAGTAAATAGAAACTTAAAGTAAACCATCCCCTGCCCCCTCCAGAGACTGCTCTTCTGTTAAATGAGCTAATTAGATCAAGCAATCCCCACAGATCCTGTCAGATCCAGCATTTTTATACTTCTATGGCTCCAAGATCAAAGGGACCAAAAGGGCAGTGTTAAGTGCCACATTATTCAAATTGTCATTTCCAAACACAACTGGAGGTTTGTGGAGTTCAGGTGCTCAACACCTGGTAGGAGGACAGTAGGTTGGACCTATGCAAAGAACAAATACCAAGAGTGAGGAAAAAAATAGAACAGAAGGGAGAAGAGGCAGAGGACAGCTCTTTGGCACAATAACTGGCACTGAAAATGTGTTGATTGATTAAAAAGAAAGATGGAGAGAAACCGGGGAGGAGTGTGGGGAAGAGAAGGCATACCTGCACAAAACCCACAAATTTTAGGGTATGATTGTCACACACACGAGGGGAGAGGGCAGATTAAGAGATGTCAACTAGAAACCCAACAGTGGGGGCTGGATGGGCCTTGGAGGCCATGTTACCACTGAGGCTCAGCTAGTTATGGACCCAGGACCAGAAGCAAGAGTCTTGATTTTTGACCAGTTAATCTTGTTTCCACTGGGAGCTCTGCAGTGGTGAAGCCATGCATTCTGGTAGGTAAAAGAACAGAAGTCAATTGGTAATAGAAAAAAAGAAGGGGCTAGTTTGTAGAGAAAAGCCTGAAGCACGCATGTGGGACATGTCCCCTTGCTGGTAACAAAAGTGGTAGCTTTTCAATATAACAGGTTTGCCCCTCATCATGGACTCAAACCACTGTTAAGCCAATACCCTTCCTTAGAGCAGCATGATACTGAAATGATCTGAGAGAGCCGTAAATGTGCCGCCGGAGCTCTGGGGGAATATAAGACTGGGCAGCTTTGTGGACTGTATCCTGGTGCTGTTAATAGCTTGGTAGTACGTTGGCTGGTGTATCATTGATAGCCATGATGCCTTCCTTACCTCACATTGCAGACTGCCCAACATAATCCCAACCACCTAAAACTCAGGTGCTATTGCTCACTAGGTGACAAAGGCACACATCTGTGACTATATGTGCCCCAATCTATGTCACATTATCGGGAAAAGAAAAAAAAAACCCTCCTGAGGTCAGCAATGGCATCCTGGCACTCAAGAAAAGGCCTGTGATAAGCATCAATCCTCATGGCCATCATTCTTCCATCCATCCTCCAGCCATTTGACTGTAAATTCAGCCCATTTTCCCCTGACTTCATGTAATTCAATTCTAATGTGCATCAATTCTAGGGTGTTCATTTTTCCATCTGAAATTTTGACATCTGAAATTGGGAGGCATCTTGCAATCAGTGGTGTGTCATGGTTTAATTGACAGTGTTTTTTTTTCTTTCTTGGGGATATATAAAGGAAGGGTGCATCATACAATTATGGGATGTTAGACTGAAACACAGTATTCATACAATTCTGGGATGTTAGACTGAAGTGCAATATTCAAAGCAGAAATGGAGAGCCATTCCATCACTATCTTCCATAGGCTATAGGAGAGTGAACTACCCCCTTTCACTCTGTCCCTCTCTCACTCTCATTCTCTTGTTCTCCCAACTG